>JAOXYD010105338.1:0-11616 GCA_028565735.1 Pinacopodium congolense
CATAGCTCCTTTAATCATTTGGTAATTTTCAGAATTTTTTAGAATCAATTAAAAATCGTTTTCGAAGTGTTTAAGCCTAAATATCCAAGTTTTAAGCTTTTCCAAATTTCAAGCAATTTCTTTAGATTTTTCCTAAATAATTGTAATCCAATAAACCTGCTAATTAAGTAATCTTTTTCCCTGTGGGATCGACACTCAGAGTTTTAAAATTTACTGCACTTTATTACTTTTGCGATAGGTGCACTAGGCTAAAAAGTATGTTGGTTTCAAAGTAAAAAATCATTTCGAACATTCGTCAATTTTAAAGTCACCTAACCAACGCAACAATGACTCCCTTAAATTAATGCAATCTTAATTTTCAATAAATCAAACTTTCATTACACAACATAAGAAGTCATCAATAAATCGATTATCATACTTGATTTTTAAATAGCGCATGAAGAAGTCACAAACTTTTGACACTAAAGTATGCAACTCAAATGAAGTTCCATTCTCCCCCTCAATAGAAAGATAATGTATCAAAAACAAAAGTTTCAAACATATGTGATTAAAGAATCAAATTTCAATAACCCCATTCAAAGGTTAAAAGATTAGTAATATCTACACATTCTCCATTCTTTAGTGTTATCCTTAAAATAATGTCATGAAATTTTGTAAAAGCGAAATTTTATGTCATGAATTATTTAAAACTTACTATAGGAGCATTTAATATAACATCCATCAAGTCTAGATTTAAAACTTTAGTGTATAAGACATTTTCTAAAAAAAAATTAGGACTTTTCAAATACTTTTGAATAAACTAATGTATTTTCTAAAATCTTTTCTTAAACTAACGCATGGAGGCAATTTATTAAAGACATCAAACTTTTTTAGTAGACAAATTTGTAAAACAAAATTCTCAAAAATTTCAAGCTCCTAAACAATTTTTATTAAGCATAAGTAAGTGTAAAAGGTTTACAATACAGGAGAGGGATTTTAAAAAAACTTGATTATTGCAAATATGCTCAAACCATGTCATTTAATATTCTTATAAAATCAAAAACGATAATATAATTCATAAAGTATCTAAACATCTTGGAAACACTTAAAGTAATTACTTAAAACAATTATCAAAACACATAATTATTTAAGCATATAGAAATATTGTTTAAAAGGCTCTTCAACAAATACAAAATAAAAGAAAACAAGAAGCTTCAATGTTATATTCATGCAAAATAATCCATATTTCTAACAAATTTAAATTTAAATTTAATCAAACAAAAAATATATTATATACAAAAGTTATACATAACCAAAACAACAAATAGTAATTCAATTCACAGAATTTTGATCATTTAATCGATTGAACAACTAATATCGGTCGACCGATGTCCCTGCAAGCCTTATTTGGTCGGTTGAACAACTTATATCGGTCGACCAATATAGTTGCAAGAACACATTCGATTGACCAACCTTATCATATCGATTGAACGATAGTTAAGTATGCAGAAAAAAATCTCCAAACAATTGAACAAACATATTTTCAAGAATTCAATTACTTTATATATAATCTAAGTCGCAATGAGTCAAAATATCAAGTAATACAGAAATTCAACTAGACTAAATTGTATAACTTTTAGTCAAAATGACAATTAAGCAAAACATCACGTAACGCTTAATCAAGCAAATAAATATAAGTTTAAGGTGTACGTCCCTTTTAATAATTTATTGCCAACCCCTTGCAGTGTTTACCTCCTTGGTTCAATAATATTGGGGATTCTTATTGTAATACTTATGGCACCCAAGAGGGGGGTGAATTTGTTGTTTAAATATTCTGGCGGAAATAAAACACTTTGAACACCTTAGGCCAATTTCAATTTAAATGAATTTTCTAACCAAATTCAACTTAAATGCAATGCAAATCTTTAAGCCAATATTAAATAAATTCAATCAATAATTATGCAAAAACAAATGCATAAATATAAAATAGATTGGGAAGAGAAAGAACACTAACATTTATAGAGGTTTGCCTACCCCAAAGATAGACTACGTCCTCTCTCCAAACCCTTGCTAGAAATTCACTAACAAAAATCTTGGTTAAAGGCCAAGATAAACCTTTACAACAATCTTGGTTGAAGGCCAAGAGAAACCTTTACAAAAATCTTAATTCAACGCCGAGAGGAAACTATACCAAGCTTATTCTAGGTCAAAAGTAACCTATCAATCTGACTTTTCACAAAGAGGGTGAAGAGTAACCCTTAACAACAATCTTTTTATGGTAAAGAAGAGCCTTTCCAAACCAACCGAGGTTTAGCCCTTAATCCATGCTCCCTTAAGCTTTAAACCAAATTTATATAGCTCATGACAACTGTAATAAAAATTACAAGATAAGGGCTCAAATGCAACAAATGCAATATGGAATGTCAATGCATAATTAAGGCCTAATCCAATCCAATTCACATTCAAATACTTATGGAATTCAAATCTTGATTTGTCCTTGGTAAAGAACAACCTATCAAATCTATTTGAAACACAAAGAGTATTCTATACCATGACTAACAATTAATCCAAAGTCAATCCCCCAATTTTGTAACCAATGCACACCAATAGGTCATAAACAATTAGATTGATTATGCAATAAAATAAATGCTGAAAATTCTTGAGACAAAAAAAAATTATAACAAGCCTTCCAACACATCAATAGGTCATAAACAATCAGATTGATTAATAAAAAATGTGATTATTGCCTGCAAAAATCATATTGAACCTATATGAGCACAAGTTGTCCAAATTCTACAATATTAATTTTCCAACCTATAAACAAATGCTTTTAATCAATTAAATGACGCAAAATAAATGTAGCAAACTAACTAAACCTCAATCTTTAAGTTAGAAACCAATAACACTAATAAAAACAAATTTATCACACCAAACATATGATTTAAATCAAGAGAAAATCTAGAATGCTCAAACATTGACAACCTTGAGCAACCTGCAAAGATTAAGCTTAATCAAACAATATAATCACTCAAAAATTGAAAACAAAATACAAGCACACTCCTAAGACCTTAAAAATTTGAAAATATCAAATTTGCACACCCAGAAATGAGATTAAATACCAAAATTGAAGTAAATTTTGAAGCTGCACAAATACTACATGTTTTTAAGTGTTATGTGTTCCTAGACCTCAAACAAACCTTATGAATGCTTAAAAATCAAAGTAAAGGATTTGTAGCACTCATTAGAACTTAAGAAAAATGTGTAAGAAAATTTTAAATCAATAAAAATTGTTTTGCAATCTCAAAATTGAAGAAAATAGATGATAACCTAAAGTGAACTAAAATTGAGATAGTTTTGGACTGCCTGACTTTGAAAGCCTTAAACAAATGATTTAATGGATAAAAAATCAATTAAAAGCTTTATGAGTTTCTTCTATATCTAAACAACCTAAAAACACAAATTTTGATATACAACAAATGAATTTAAAATAGCAAAATCATGATTGAAAGAAAACTGTACAAAAAACAAAGAGAGCTTTAGATATTTGAGAGATTTGATCTTGTCGTTTAATTTTCAGAGGTTCTAAGCTTGTTAAAAGTGATTAGGAATGATGTTTATAGTGTTGGGAGAAGTTTAGGGTCATTAGAAATAAGAAATAGTCGTTAGAATCAAGATTAAAGATAAAAACCTGAAAGAGGAAACTAGTTGCCAGAGTCTAGATGCACAACGACACCCTTTGGGTTCATTAAGGACTCTATTAATCAGATGAACAACCTGGTGATGAGGATGCTGCGAAAAAGGAGTACAACATCACCCTTGTGCCCGCCATTTAAGGATAAATAGGCTGCTGTTTTATTTATGAAAAATAGGAAAAATACTCCTAACCAACTCCAAAACTTTCCAAATAAATTCCTAACATTAATTAAGACTTTAAGCAACTTTAAAATCACAATTCAAGGTTGTCTAAATCATCAAAAACTTTTCAATCAATTTAAAAATAAGAATTGCCTTGATTATGAAAACTTTTCATTTTAACCAACTTTAAAACCTTTTTAATCATTTCATAAATCATAAATTCACAATACAATTAGACTTAAACAAATTAAGTCATACATAACCAACACTTGAACAAAAACATTAAAATAATTCATACTGCATAATCAAATCAACAATTAGCCTATAAGACAACCTAATTCAATTTTTAATTTACCAAAGCCATAACCAAATCAAATTGATCACTGAAACCATGTTTCAATACCTAAATGCCTATATGCAAATGCTCCTACAAATGTGAGAGCCCTTTTCAAGCATTGATTATGATCAAGTTTAGGACACTTAAAACTTAAGACCTTTTCCTAAACTCTTTCTAAACTTGATCTCTTTAAGCTTCTTTTTATCTTCAAGCTTCCTTTTATCTTCAAGCTTGATCATCACTTTATCTTTATGATTCTTTCTATAATGAGAATTACATGATGAGGGCTTAAAAATATTTCTTATGGATGGCCTAGGTTGTTCTTCTTCTAAGTTCATGCCTTTAACAATTTTGGTCATATTTGAAGAAGGACCATTATCACTTTTATAATGCAAACCATTTCCATCATTCATGATCTTTTGACCATTCAACATGTTTCCAATTTTTTATTCCCTTTCATAAATTTAGCAAGTGAATTCCTAAGGGTATTTATCTCTAATCTAAGAGATGTATTTTGATTCACCAAACTATGATCATCACATTTGGATTTCGAATGTTTCTTTAACAACTTGTTTTCTTCTATCAATTATTGCATCTCAACATCCTTTGATTCTATTACTTTCCTAAGTGTTTCATTTTCTAATTTACAACCATCAAGCAATTTTGAGGTTTCAGTATACTTATCGTGCAATTTATTTTTCCTCCTAGTTAATTATTCTATATGCTCTAATATCTCTTAATAAGTGTATTCTTCATCACATTCATCATTATTATCATAGGATTTAGAACATGATGGTACATCATTATAAGACGTTGTGGAAGTATGCATCTCATCATCTACAAAGCATAGGAAGGCTACATCTTTGTGTTCTCTTTCCTCTTCCTTGTCGTGATAGATTTCCTCTAACACACGCCATACTTCTTAAAAACTTTCACATCATGAAACTTTTTCAAATATCTCTATGCTCAAGGCACAATATAAATCATTTACAACTTTATAATTAAATGAAATAATATTTCTTTTGATTTCATCTAATTCTAATGCTTCTTTGAGTGTTATACTTTTTATAGGCTTTGAAGGTATATATGGACCATTTTTTACGATTCTCTAATAATTTTCTCCAAATTTTAAAAAGTTATTTTTCATTTTAATTTTCCAATCTCTAAAGTTGTTTCCATTAAAGAAAGGAGGTACATCCAAACTAAGTACCATCTATTTTTGCTCACTAATTCGTTAAAATTGACCTAATGTGAGACACATTCTTTGATACCAATTGTTAGCCCTATATGGGACCTAAGAGGGAGGTGAATTAGGTTCTTAAAAATTCTTTTCATTATTATTAAACTTGAGTCTTTTTTAAAATTTTTAATTAAACGTGGAAATTAAAAATTAAATTAAATGCATAAAAATAAAAAAGAAAGGGAAGAAGAGACATAACCAATTTATTCAGGTTCAACGTAATCCATTTGCCCTACATCCAGTCCCTAACACTACTGTTGAGATTTTGTTCTTATTGCAATCAACAAAAGTACACAATAAAATCCTTTTTACAAGCATAAGAATAGCCTTTCACTCTCCCTTTTCTAAAGTTTAAGAATAACCTATCACTATTCCTTTTCAAGACTCAAGAATAACCTATCACTCTACTTTTTCTAAGGCTTAGGAATAACTTATCACTCTTCTTTTTCAAGGCTCAAGAATAACCCCACAACACTCTTCTCTTTATGGTATAATAATAACTCACAAAATTCCCAACAACATCTTCACTAAAAGCTCATAAAAACTTAAGAATACTCAATAATAATACACAAATACTTTCAATACTTCTTGGATACTTCTTCATACACAAATAACACAGAACACACCTATTTATACTCATTCAAAGACCAATTAGCCATTGCGCTAACATTTTTCTCATTTAATAATATACCCTATGGAAATCTGTCCGTTGCAGAGTTATCGTTGTGTAATCTTCATGTTTGGTCGACTGATAGGCATCATTTGGACGACCAATCTTCAAAAATTGTCTATTTGGTCAACTGGTCTCAAGGTTTGGTTGCCCGATCTACCTTCAGTAGACCAATGCTCCCTTTAACATTGGTGTTCGATCAACCGGTATTCCTTCGATCAACCGATCTCTTTAATATCTTCATTCGATTGAGGCCCAAACTTTGCCCAATCCAATTCTCAACCCAATTCATCATAAACAAAAAAATACTTAATCACATTGTACATAACTATATAAAATTAACGCAATCAATTCATCCAATTTATCAAATCATTAATAATACCAATTTATTAATTTATTAAAACTTTAATTAAACATTATTTCATTACTTACATAAGTCATACAAATTTCATCAAATTTCCAACTTCAATACTTATTTATCAAATAGACTCCAAATAGCCAGAAACTCTACAAACATATTAGTAAAAATACTTTTTCATCATTAAAATGAAGGTGGAACCAACCCTTGGTTCATCAAATATGGTGACATTACATGTATAACATAGTTGTACTTTTTATAATTTTATAATATTTTTTATTGAATAAAATTATTTTATGATAAATATAATGAAAAATTTTGTATAATTTAGTGGCAATAATTATATGTTTTGTGAAAATATTATCTATTATAAAGCTATCTTCTTAAAAATTGTATGTACTAAAAATGTAAAAGTTCTACCTTTTGCACTACTTTCTCAATTTTCCAAAGGATGCAAAAAAAATCTATTGTCAAGTGGTTGCCTCCTTTATGATGAAAAAATAACATTATGAATGTAAAAGGAAGGTAACTAACAATTGTAAATATTTTATTTTAAAATGAATTTAAATAATGTATGTAAAAATATGTTTTCTAATATCCAAAAAGAAAATTTGATGATGATAATATTTTAATTTGATTTAAAACTTGAATTTAAAAGTAACAAATGATTCAATTATTGGGGACATTTGTTAGGAAAACTGCCTCTAAAAAAAATATTACAGAAGTTTGAATGAATAGATAGAAATTAGTAAAGTTTGTGTTAAATAAAGAGAGGTTTTAACCTATGTTTTGATAATGAAAAATATCTTTAATACTAATGTTTTCTTTATTTTTTATGTATTAAAATGACCTGAATGTGAAAGGTATGAAAGGACACAACTTAGAGTAAAAAAGAACATATATTAATAACAATTTAAGAATGTGATGAGGATTAAGAATATGAAGACTCAATAGGTTATTTTATTTATTTATTTAAACAAATCTTAGTTTAATCTTCATAATGTTTTTAAGGACCCAACTACTGCATATTGATTGATGTAAGCCCTATGTCACCTAAAGGCGGTGAATTAGATATTTAAAATTTTCTTACCAAATTAAACTAACTAAACAATTTAAGCAAATTTTAACTATATCAATTACTAAGCCAAAATCCAACTTATAATGACATGTCATGCTTATGTCAGAATTAATCAAATTCAATCAATGATAACGTAAACAAAAGGGCATAAAATTTAAGAGTGATGGGAAGAAAGAAGAACATTAGGATCGATAGAGCTTTGTCTGCCCTAGAGATAGACTATGTCCTCTCTCCAACTACTTGGAAATTTCACTAAAAATAATCTTACTTATATTGAAGAGTAACCATTATAATAATCTTGCTTTTAACAACGAGGGTGAAGAGTAACTTTTTACAACAATCATGATTTTTAGTATCAAAAGGAACCCACACGGTCTTGCTTACCAAGGTTTAAGAGGAATCAATCACAATCTTTATTTGCAAGGGCCAAGAGGAACCCAATAATCTTGCTTTCAATGGATAAAGAGTAACACTTTACATAAAGTTGAAACATACAAATTTTGTTCTCATAAAAGAAACTCCAAATTCTAGATACCTAAGCCTTAACTTAAGCTTGTATAACGTACCAAATGCTTGACAAAAAATAGAGATTAAAGGTGGCTCACAATCCAACTTATGCAGTATCAAAACTAATATTTTCCCTAATGGTCAAATGTAGCATAAATTAACCCAAGTCATATTCAAAACATCATTGCAACTCAAATCTTGTTCAATATAGTCATGCACAACCTATCAACTCTATTTTAAATGAAAAAGAGCAGCCCTAAATCACAAAAATTAACTAATTAAATTTCCCTAAAAGAGTAACTAAAACACACTTGTGGAGGTGTTTCACTAAAACTCGTACAATTAAAAAGATTATGCACTCTTAAGAGACAAACAAACAATATCACCACCTTATAACTTCTCAACAGATTATATATAAACAAATTGATGCAACAAAAAATGATTTTAATTAATTAAAAATCAGATTGAAAACTTTAACATGCAAGTTGTCAAATTCTGAAACATCTAAATTCTAGCTCAAAATTTAATGTTTTTAATCCATGAATAAAAAAAAATAACCTGACAAAACAAGCCCATTGGAACCTTAATATATCACTTAATAACTAACTGCAACAAAAGAAAAAGAATTTAAAGCATAAGATAGAAGGATTATATTAAGAATAGAATAGGAACTTATTTAACTTGTCAAATATGCGCTGTTAAGGTTTTAACCCTATATACAACTGATTCTAGCATTACAAAATCATAAAAACTAGTTACACAACTTTTTAGAAGATAAGAAAACACATTATCAACATAGTAGGGCAATTTCAAAGCGTAAAAATTTTATTTAAATTGACAACAATAAGTATGGATGTTGAAACATACAAAACCAGAAATATTTGATTAAGATGTTTGTGTGAAAAGGAAAACTTAATCTAGAAGCATAATTAAGTGATAAATATTATTTCAAAACACTCTTAAAACCTTAAAGAATGAAGGAAAAATAAATTTAAGGCTCAGAAACAAGTTTGGAATGTATAAAAAAATTGGTAATCACAAGATATACAAGAAATTTGAAGCACTTGAGTTTATACATGACTTCAATATATAAATCTTGCAAAAATTAATAATTAAGGGCCTAACACCTTGCTCAAACTCTTTGACATGATAATAGAGAGTTATAAAATGGTTTTAGAAGTACATAACGGCAAGTGTAGGCAATAATAATTGGATTGAGGGCGTTAAACACATAGAAGTTTGACAACTTTGATGAATTTGTCTTTGTACACTCAAAATACTCTTTTAAGAATTTCTTCTTTTGTTTTCATTGTTTTGGATACTAAGTGTTTTGGATACTAAGTGTTTTAGATAGGGTTTAGAATGTGTGAGAGACTTTAGAACAATTTACTAGCCATTGAAATTGAGATATTTTTGGAGTTGAAATGAAAAAGAAAAGTTTGTGTTTCCTAATATGACATTGCATCCATTAAACCACTTGAAGATAGTCTTAAACATCCAAGCTTATTTATTTGGATTCAAAACCATCATACACACGTTTGAAGATATTTCAAAATATTTTCCTAACATTAGACTTAATTTAAAAACAAGTTTCAAATCACAAATTAAAATCCCTAAAGATATTTTTTTAAAAAACATTATAAACATATGAAATGCATGAGTGAAAAAAATTGAGCACTAAAACTGCAATTTAAAACTTATATGCAAAAGTTCATGCAAATATGTTATGAAAATTTTAGATGCAAACTGGAGCCCTTTCTAAACATTGATTAAGATCAAGAAGACTTACAAGTTAATACACTTTTTTAAACCTATCCAAACTGTATCTTCGTTTTTTTTATCTTCACTTAAAATCTTCAATGCTTGCATCATTTGCATTTTTCTTTGTGAGAGCTCTTCTTCCTTAGACCGAAGACATATTCTTGCACATTTTTCATCAATCTATCTTATTAACATCTAAAAATTAAATATTGCATATTTTCTCAAGTATGCACAAAATGAAAAAAAAAAACATCTATTATGCATATTTATGCACCAAAGACACACATTATGCAACTTTTGTATCAAAAACACATGTTTATGTATACTTTGAATGAAATTTACTTGCTTCATACGTTATGTTTGAAAAACACATATTATGCAATAAAAAGACATATTCATTCGTATAAAGGCTACTACGCATCCAAAACACAAGTAATGCATATTTTTCATTTTTAACATAGATTGTGCATTAACACTATTTAAGCCTTTCATGAGTCACGCAGAACCAATTGAAATACGTCAACAAGATATCCTTCCCCTAAAATTTATGCGTTCTAAATTTTTTAGTCGTTTATGGGGAAAGTACTTATCTTAAAACTATTTAAAAAATAAGAAAAATTTCAAAGGTGATGCTAAATAAAAAGAATGATAACACTTATAAAACATGATACCAATTGTGAAATTAATGCCAATTAATACCAATTGTTAGAAGATGGTACCAAATGAAAATTGAAAGTTATGGTACCAATTGAAAAAAAAAACATTAAGATTCTCATACCAATGAAAAGAGGATTATTAAATCATATAGTCTAATTACAATTAAAAAATTACATGATACCAACTGAAAAATAGCATTAATTGTAGGTGACCTTGTCTAAAAACTTATGGCAAAATCCATTTCTAGAAGATGAGAAAAAATTTAATGCAATGTACTAATTTAAAAAATTAAGCAATGCTTTTAATAAGATGTACCAAGTTAAAAAATCATGCAACAATTTTAATGTAATGTGATAAGTTCAAAATTTTAAATAATAGAAGAGATCCCCCAAGAACATGAATCCATTTTTCAATCTAAAACAAATAAACTAAAGTCAAAATTTTCAAATCAAGCACAAATATTCAAAAACCATATCAAGCTATATATTATCAAATAACAGAAAAGAAATACCTCCTTTTGCATCACTTCTTAATAAGAAATTCTTTACTCCTGACTTAGTTTAACAATTTTTTTTCCAGTAAACTTATGTTAGGGTTCTTAGTTATTTTTCCACTTCTACTTTAAAGTTAGAGATATAACTTTCTTGCTTCCTAGCTTGACACTAGTTTCAATCCAAATGATTCTGACCTTTAGAAAAATAAAGAAATAATGCACTTTAGGTACCTACATAACCTTGGGTCCTTAGGGGTTAACCTTTAAACCTTGCTCAATCCACACTTGAGAAGGTTTCCTAAACATCCTTTGTTTAATAAAGTAAAAATTTTCAACTTGTCCAACTTGACACAAAAATTACAAACATATGGAACATTATGGATATAATTATGAAACCTGTAATCTTGATGTAAAAATGCATTGCTCCTACAAAAATGAGAATTTTTATAATGATAATCATGCATATGAGAGTCATTTGAATGCAACATGCTATTATGTTTATTATTGAACCAAGGGTTTTTTCCACCTTTGTTTTTGTTGAACCTAGGGAGGTTCCAATCTTGGTTTTGATTAAAACAAAACATGCTTAATCACTAATGGTTTGAGTTTATGATGTCAATCTTAAAGATAGGTATGTTTCAAGATGAATCCATTATGGAAAGCTTGGAGTTTGAAGGTCAA
>JAOXYD010105349.1:0-11616 GCA_028565735.1 Pinacopodium congolense
GCTTTATGCTTAAAAACTTAGATGATTTTGAAAGGTCCACTCCAACTGGACTTAAACTTACTCAAAAATAGTTGAAGGTTTAATCTTATTAGGCCTTGTTTTAAAAGCTGTTGCTCAAAGTTTTATTATGAAAGAAATAATTCTGGTAAAGTGAATGAGAATGAAAATAGTTAAATGGTTGATAGCTATAATGAAAAAGCTACAGAATTTTGATCAAGTTGTTGTATAAATAATTGATAGATGTAATGATCGAAATAACAAAAAAAGTAATAGAAAAAATAAAATCGTAAATATGTTTCTCTGTAATAAGATTACTTGTTAATGGTCGAAATAATTAAAAAAGTATGAAAAAGGTAAATGTAATAAAAAAGAATAAAATAGTGAATATGTTTCTCTATAATAGGATTACTTTTTTAAAATCACGTTTCAAAAAAAGTACGTAAAATATTCCTAAATCATAATTTCTTGGTAATTATTTTATTGAAATAATAATTTTAAAAGCATACCAATTAAATATTTTAAAGTGTATTATTAATATAGGCCTTTAAATCTCTAAAAATTTTTTAATCCTCGTAGTATTTGTGATGTTACTGAACTAAAAATGAAAGGATAATGGAAACATGGACTGAATAGAAACTTGCGTTGCTTGAAATATAAGATGAATGTGACTTACACAATTGCGACGGTCAAGTGCAGCCAACAAGATACAATCTATACAACATGATGAAAAAAAAAAGATAAGAGGGAAAGATAAGAAAAGAATTTTGTGGTGTTACATTTATCTTTCTTTATTTTTATTTTTATTTTTGTTTTGTTGAAATTTCTTGTACAAGTTTCAACACCACATGCCTATCCTTTTTTTAATCGAATTTTTCTTTCAGAAGCAAACCACTGATGGACTTCTCCATGTTTAAACAACGTTGATCTTTTTTTTCAAATGACTGACCTTAATTTCCTCGTGAAGATGAGATCAAAGACGTTGTTACCTAGGAGTGATCAAAGGGGCCATTTCAAGCACTTCCAAAACCAAAAGTGTTGTCACTTCAGAAGCCAAGCCTCGAAAATATGTGAGGTGTTTTTGGCTTATTAAAGATCAATCAACATCGGCAACATGCATAAGACACTTTCACTTTTATTCATATTCTATAACGGATCTCTTTCAAAGTATTAAATTAAAAAAGGCTTGTAATATGGTCAACCTTATATGCATTTGTTTGCTGACCCGAACTTGTGTGAGATTATATATATACATATATATATATATATATATGTATGTATTTATATATAAGCTAATATGATCGATGCAATGAGATTTTTGTATGCTAGATTGATAAAGAGATTCTTGAGTTTTTGGAATCTCAAGTTCTGAGTCTTTGAAGTTTTTTTTAAAAAAATTTTATGTTGAAAACACAAGTTCAACGTTAGAGATTAGGATAAATTATTTAAGTTGAATTTATTAATTTAATTTAAATTAGTGAATTGTTAAATAATTTATTTAAAATACTTTAATAGGAACAAATTCAAAGAATAAACTTTATATGCTCTTATTATTGTAATAAATAAAAAAGGAGGAGGGAGATTTGTATATATAGACACAAAATTGTCCACAACCTTTCTTTGGTCTCCATGTGAATATAAAAATATGAGCTTTATAAACAAGTTGAAGAGCGATTCCATTGCTGTCTGTCATGTTTAATAGCAACCATTCCTTTTGTCATAGTTGAAAACGTATAATTGGCTTTCTCATCATGAAGCCTTCATCAGTCCGGACAGTGGCAACCAAATAATTATAAGGACCGACTTGACAAGGAGCAATTTGAAAATGTTGTGGACCAGTTAATATCATATAAAATCGTTTGGTTTCGTGTAGTAATATACGACAAAACAAAATCCTCAACACGCTCAACCACAACCGTACATGGCACCACTTGTAAGCCCTTTAACATGACAACTTTTTATTTTAGAAATTAAACCATAATAAATCTTCTTAGGAATGAATAAAATCTTCTCTTTTATAAAGATAAATTCTTGTCTTGAGTCCCGTTGATTCAACATTAAATCTGTCTACAAAGACACAGAGCACACGATGCTTGATTGATTTTCAAATGATGAGCTATGATAGAACCTGAACGGCCATAAAGTGTTTTCCATAAATGCAAAGCCTGACGAGGGGCATGTGAGTTGATGAAACATCATTAAATTACTTGCTATGGTCCATTCAAGATTAGGATATCCTACAGAGAAGAGCGGCTACTTTTTACAAAAGGCAAAGCTCAAGCTAGCTGAGTACCATAATAAATAAAAAAAAAGTAGAAGCATTCGACTGTTACGCATGCACGGCCTTTGCCCACTTGCTTCAGAAGAAAGCAAGTAACTCACTTTTCATCTCTGAAAAGCTCGAAGATTATCGGTGCGTGATAATCTTGAACTTACATTATCAATGGAGTTTGGAGTTTGGAAACCTTTTTGAAGTGAAAGCCTACATGCATGCATGCAAGACGACAAAGAGTTACTACTATTACAGAGGTATTATTTATTATTATAAAGATAATTCTAACCTAACGTAACCCGCGTGAAAGCTGACGATGTTGGGAGCTTTTATTATTGTGATCAGTTTGATTAGGACATGTTACGGAGGTGTGGGACTGCGCTTGGATGGCAACGTTTGTTTGTTTGTGGACTGCTTTCGGCTTCAAGCGTCAAACTTTGCGGCTGCCTCGTTATAGATTCACCGTTCTCAGCTTATATTAGTAAGCGGTAGTACAATGATGCTCGGTGTGTTCAAAGGCTGTTGATTACATTTGTCCCAGCGAGTGGACCCTACTATTGGATATAATAGGCCAAATCTAGCAACTAAGTCCGGCCGATTGATTTGGGGAACATTGATTTTACAAGGAGACAGAAATTGCATATCTTTTTTTCTTTAATGAAAACCCACAGTGCTTATCTAATGGACGTACATTACTCCGTTAATCAGACTTTTCAAGTTAAACAATTCTACTCCTACGTGCAAGCCATTGCCTTCACAATGTTCCCTCCCCAATGTCAGCAATGTTTGGAACAAATCAGTCTTACGAGAGAGAGCACTCCGTGAAGCTCATTTTCTAGTTCTACGTTGATAGGAGTTATTGCCATTATTTAGATCTATGTGTAATTAAAATGCAATTTAATAAAGTTCTTGTTTTTGTTAATTAGAAAAGTTAAAGAATGTTTAAATTTTAAATTGATGATAAAAGAGGCTAAATTGAACAAAGAAAGAAAAATTTTAATGATAGATAATGTTCTGAAGGAGTAAGTGTTTGTACAAGTTCGACATAAACACGTGGAGTGATTGTAAAAGCTAATCCAAGGCCTTGTTTGTTTCCATTCTGTTTAACACAAAAACTCAAAAAATACTATAAAAATTAATAAAAATAATATAAAAATTAATATACATACACCAAAACAAAAATTAAAAACAAAAACGAGAAAAAGATGCTCACTAGAATTCTTACATGTAGTGTGACTCTTTTGAAATCAAATGCACATCTTTATTTATTTTCTAGTTAGTTAAAAACATCATTATTTAGCTTTGGAGGACCCTTTTAAGCTAAGTTTTGATTTATATTAGGTTTTACAATATGTATAAGTCACTTTTGGATCTAAAAAACAATTTTCTTTTGTTTCTCTTCTTCCATAGCTGTCTCTCTTTCTCTATGACTATTAGAGGTCAAACTTTTATTCTTGATTGAAGGAAATTGAAACTTTGAAAAATTATAGATTGTGAGATATGTTGATTTTAATATAATACAATTTGTTTATTCAAGTATTAGACTTTTTCCTGTTTTATATTTATGATTGTTTCGGTTAATTAATAAGGTTTACAATATTTAGTTAATTGTAATGGTCTATAACTAGGTTAGGTATTAGTTCCATAATTGTTCAATCCCTTTAATTGAAGTGGTGATTATGATTTAAAAATTTATTATGTTGGCAATTGTCATTTCTTAGGAAAAAAAGTTCAATTAAATTAAATGCAATCGCTTGAGTCTGTGTTATCTATCTTCATCAATCTTTCTAATTCTTAATGTCATTGTTTAATTAAATCTTAGATCATATCTAGGATTTTTAAATAACTACGGTTAATTCGATCGCATGTTGAAGGTAAACTAATCATAAGGAAAGATATGAGTTAATTTTCTATAATAAATATTTGAATTTAAAATTAGTAATTTTTTTTAAGGATGATCAATCGAAGTTCCAATAGTAGACGTAACTCAAGACTAAGGATTGTTATATTGGTTGTCTTTAATTTAGTTACTAATTTTTATATTTAGCTTTCATTCAATAATTCTTATTTTGCTCAAAACTCCCCCAGTTTATTACTCTGTGGAAGTAACAATAAATTGCATTCAAACTCTTCATGGAAATGATCCTTGCTCCTCATACCATATTTTATTTTGTTTATAGGAGATAGGATTTATATTTAGGTATAAGCAATGATACTACAAAATTTTTTAGCATTATTGACGAGAAGTTCTTGATTACTTATGTTCATTATCAGTTCATTGAAAAAAAAATGATTTACAGTTTGATTCAAACATAGAGAAAAACATTAAGAAAAAAACTAAGGAAGGAAATCGAAAAAAGAAGGCAACAATTAACTTGGCTCGTAAAATCGAAGAAGATGAGACAATAATTGAAAACTACACTTTGAGAGAGCTTTTTGTCCTAATTTTGAACTAATAATTGCACTACATTATTTTTCTTAATCCTTATGCTAAAACTACTTTTAAATTAAAATATGAGTTAATTTATCTTTTACCTATTTTTCGTAGTTTTACAGGTGAAGATACCATAAACATTTAAAGGAATTTCATGTGGCATACATGGGTATGAAGCCTAATAGAGTAACTAAGGAAAACAAATTCACATTTAAAACCTTCCTTTTCTCTTTTAAAGATGATTCACAGGATCAAATTTACTATATACTCACTAGGGGCATCACTACTTGGCATGAAAGGAAGAGGCTATTATTAGAAAAAAAATTTCCCTGCATCATAAGCTACCAGTATTAGAAAAAATTTTTGTGGTATTTGACAGTTTAGTGATGAATCATTATATTAGTACTAAAAGTAATTCAAGAAGCTTTGTGTAAGTCGCCCTTATTATTAAATCAGTGATCAACTTTTTATTAAGTATTTTTATGAGAGACTTAAAGCAATTGATAAAAATATGGCTGATGCAACAAGTAAGAGAGTGTTAGCAAATAAAACTCTTGAAGCAACAAGAACTTTAATTGCAAACACAACATCCAAATCACAACAATTTGGGACCAATCAAATTAACCTTGTAAATGTGTTAATGAGGTAAATGTTTCTACTCTTGTAAACAACTAGATAATCTAACTTCTTTTATGCTTCAATTGCTATAGGAAAGATGGAAATAATGAAGACTCATAGAATTTGTTCAATGGTAGGGCATTCAACTAATGTGTGTAGCTATTTAAAAGGAGTCTTTTACGCAAGTTAATACAATAGGTGGGTTTATGGGACAGTTGTGAGAGAACTATAAACCTAGGTTGGAGGGACCACCTAAATCTTTGCTATGACAATGTACCTATGTATCAACCTTTATATAATTTTCAACAATATCAATAAACCTACCCTCCTAGACAACAATCAAATCAAAGCTCCAATTCAAGTGCGTCTCTGATATTTTTAAGACTTTAATTATTAATTCTGTGAAATTTTAACAAAAGACAAGATCCAATATACAAATTTAAAGAATTATATCAGTAAAATGACAATTGCCATTAGTCTGCTAGAGGTATAGAACTCTAACAAGCTGTTATCTTAAACTATGGTAAATCTGAAGGCGAATGTAACTATGATACATTCAGTAAAGAAAAAAATTTGCAAGCCACCAACTAAAGAGATCCCTACACCTACTTAAGAAGAAGATGGAGATAAGGAAGCTACAAAAATCAAGTTTTCTGATAATAAAGCATCATCAAATAACTCTTCGCTTGTAGATAAATATAAACTCATTCTACCTTTTCCTGAAGCTTTCACAAAAAAATGTAATTATGAGCATAATTTAGATTTGTGTGAGATTTTTCAAGAATGTGAATTAAATACTTCATGGTTTGATGTTAAGAAGAAAATTCCTCACTTTTCCAAATTCTTAAAAGAGTTGTTAGCAGTTAAATAAAAGTAAAAAATTAAAATTTATGAACAAATAAAAAATGGGGGAGAATGTATTTGCCATAATCAAAAGAATTTATTGAAAAGTGTAAAGATTCAGATATTTTCTTTATCCTTTACATGATAGGAGTCATTAGAATTAAAAGGGCAATTATAGATTTAGAAGCATCAATTAATGTCATGCCACATTCTATATATAATGATCTAAATCTTAGACCTTTAGAGAAATCTGGTTTGGTAATCTATGATGGATCAAATGCATATCTTAAGAGGTTTATTAAAGATATGTTTATTTAAATTAACAATAAATTAATGTTCCCTACTAAAATTTATGTACTTGATATAAGTAATAATGATCAAATAACCCCTATTTTATTAAGTAGACCATTCTTAAAATTAGCTAAAATCAAGATAGATGTTCATAATGATACACTTGCCATGAAATTTGAAGGAGATGTGGTATAATTTAATATTTATGATGTTAAAAAATCATCATGAAGATAATCCTATTTATTTGGTTGATATGTTTGATTTTTTAACACAAAATATCTGAAGTTTAATAAAAAGAAAAAGAAACTAAAAGTTGCCATTCATGAGAATAGTGATTAAAATTATAATAAACAGACATTAGATGTTAATTTGTAGGAGATAGTAAAAGGATTGAATGAATTCATGGAGTTGGAATCAAAAGGTGAAATATCTTATATAAAGTTTTCAATTACTAATGAAAGACTTGTACCTTCCATCTTACATTAACACAAGTTAGAGCCAAAACCATCACCAAATCTTGACTGAAAAAAATGATACATTAAGTCAAGCCAAAAGCATAAGAAAAAGATGCTTTTTCAGAGGCAACTCAACTTTCCTATTTTACTTAAGTGGCTTTATTTAGCTAGTTAGATTCTTAGCTAAATGTTCTTGGCTTTCATGTCTTTTGTTAGTGATATTTTTATGATCTTTTATATAAATTTATGTTTTGATGATCTAGATTGTGTGGTTTCTAGGTCTAATGTAGTGAATAATTTCATTAGTTTGAAGGTAAAAGTAAAATAGTGAACCTAAATTTCCATTTTACCTTTTGAAGCATCGCCATTTAAATCCCGAGTATAGATGAAATTTTGATAGAATAATAGCAATGCCCGTCAATGACATCAATTAACTAAATGAAAAGGTGTTGTTATATGTTTGAGAAAAAAAAATAGCAATTGTCAACAAATGTCATTTTGTTCTCAAGTGAAGCTAGTAGATAATAGGTGACCTAAAATAGTGTTGTTAACCCTTATTCCAAGTGCCACTTACCTTTCCTCCTTTGCCAAAAACCTTAGTTTAAATCACCTCCTTCACCGCCACCCCCTACTTTGCCACACATAATCGTTTTTTTCACTCTATTGCAATATTGCATCTATCTCCTTTATTTATTGCCACCCATCACCTCACCCTATCCCCCTACTTTGTAAATGTGGTCTCATCCCCTCTTCCAATAAAATTCAGCAATTCCTCATTCCTTTCTTTTACATATATATTATTTATTTTGAGTTTAATTATGCAAACATTGGGGATAATGTTTGGTTTAATTTTGGAGGACGATGCAATTGGTCATAATTTGTTTTATTATTGTTTAGGAATGGCCTTACAAATTGTTTTACGATGCTTATGTTTATGATGATTTACCCAAAAAATTTTCATCAAATTTATTTTAAGTATATTAAATTGCGTGCGTGTTTTGAGATTTAAATTGATTATGAGGGCAACATATATTGAGTGATTGAATGAACTAGGAATATAAACTTGAATAAATCTTAACATTGGATGATAAAGAATTGCATGAAAGATGAATGTGTGCTTAACCTGTAAGCTTTTAAGCTTAAGATATTGAAACATTCATGTCAATTTATATTGTCTTTGATGTATAATATTCTAAAATGTGAATATATCTCTAAAACTTGCTTTAAATAATTTTAATATATGTATACATGAAAATGATAAAAGCCTTCTTTTATTTAAACCTTAAGCTTAAATAGCCTACCCAATTGATTATTTACTGTCAATCCTTTTAAGCTATATAAATCCTTTCTTTAGATTGGAAACCACATTACAATTCTAAGCCTACCATTGAATATCCTTACTAACTACAGATATTAATGAGGCATTTAAAACTAAAGTTTCAAGTCCCATACTTATTATAATCTTTTCTTATGATGATCCACATTGTTCATGTTACTATTCCTTTGCTTGTTTAAATAAAAGGAAAAAACTAAGAAAAAAGAAAAAGAAAAAAATTCAATGTAGATTTTATATTTTTTTTAGGGAAGTGGTTGATCCAAGTTTATGCTTATATTTATAACGTTGACAAGGACTTTTATTCATTGCATGTGTTTAGATGTTTTACTAATGTATATGATTTTTATCCTTTCATATCCTTTAAATCCTCACCTTTATCCGTATTTCCCTTACAACTAAAAATAAAATCCTTTTGATTTATGTATGTATATGATCTAAGGGGTTGAGATTTTTTATATATGCAAGCATATGCTAGAGTATTTACATTAGAAGAATTTGAGCGAACACTAACCCTTTAAATATATAAGTGGAAGGAGTGAAAACTCTAAGAAAATTTACCAATGTTTTATATATGTTTTAAAATGAGATTGCCTTAGTTTATTCTTACTTATGTTTCCTTGTGAATTTGGTTATGATGCATGATGTTACTTAAGTCTTAGTTAGTTTAAATTTTCAAGGTATGTCTACTCTTTGATATCATGAGAAATGATTTGATAGAAAAACTTTTGTTGTTTCAATTTGGTTAATATTGGTGATTTACTCGAGGATAAGCAAAAGTCTAAGTGTAAGGGATTTAATAGGAGTTTTAATTTTTATAATTTTGGTTTTTATTTCCCTTTCTATGTACAATTAAAATGAAATTTAATGAAATTCATGTTCTTTTGCAATTTAGAAGGCTAAAGAATGTTTGGAGTTTAAATTAATGATAAAAGAGGCAAAGTTAAAGACAAAAATTCAAAATTTGAAGATAAACATTTGTATAAATTAGACATGGGTACATGCAGTAACTGAAAACCCTAATTAATAGATGTTGACTAGGATTCCAACATATACTAAAACTCTTTTGGAATTAAATACATGTTTTTATTTTTTTCTAATTAGTTAAGGGCATCACTATCTAATTTTGTAGAACCCTTTTGAATTAGGATTTGGTGTATATTAAGGTTGTACACTATATAGCCATCACTTTTAGATCTAAAAGATAAATTTCTTTTCTTTCTCTTCTTCTCTAGCCATCTCTCTTTCTCTATAACCCTTGGAGGTTGAATTTTTATATTTAATTGAAGGAAACTAAAACCTTGGAACAATATGTATTGTGAAATATTTTAGTTTTTACATAATACAATTTGTTTATTTAAGTATTAAAATTTTTCTATGTTATATTTATGATTGTTTCAATTAGTTTCTAAAGTGCACACTAATTAGTTAATTTTAATAGTTTATTACTAGGTTAGATATTGAATATGTAATTGTTTAATCTCTCTAATTAAAGTGGCGACTAGATTTTAAGAATTTGTTACCTCGGGAATTATTATTCCTAAAAAGAGAGTTTAATAAGGATAAATGCAATCATTTAAGTTTATGTTATCTATCTTTATTGATCTTTCTATTTCTTAATGTTGCTATTTAATTACCTAAGAGATCATATCTATGGTTGTTAAACAATTAGGATTAATTGAATCATGTGTTGAAGATTAACTAATCATAAAGAAAGATATTTATTAATGTTTCATAATCAATATTTGAATTATAAATTGGTAAATTTTGTGTATCAATGATCAATCGAAGTTCTAATAGTGGATATAATCCAAGACCAAGGTTTATTAAAGTGATTGTTTTTAATTTAGTTATTAAGTTTTATATTTAGCATTCATTAAATAATTTTTATTTCATTGAAAACCTCCAAAATTTATTACTTTGTGCAAGTATGAGAAATTGCATTAGAAATCTTTATAGAAACTATCTTTACTTCTTGTACTACATTTTATTTACGCGAAGAGCTAAAAGTTTAAAAATATATTTTATAACTTCTATTTATAAAATTTCCAAAATTCAAGAAAGATCTTTTTAAATGAAAGTGAATTTTGTAATTGAAGTTTTTAAATAGGGACAACCATTATTTTCTTTCAATTTTGAAAATTTCCTAATCAAGTTCTATAATATAAAGAATTTTTGTTTCATTCCTTCATTATAATGTTTCAATTTAATGTAATCCTTTCATAAGTCTCTATCAATAGGAAAGCGACATGAAAAACAAAAAAATTTAGAGATAGATATGTTCTGAGTTGGCCAGTTATCACATATAAACTGCTAAAAATATTGAATAAATTTTGAAAACTTATTTTTGTTTTGCGACCTATCATGTCACAACCCAAATTGCTGTTTATGATTGGCATTAAAGGAATAGTAAAGTCCAATACCTTTTGAAACTCTTCCAAACCTATAATCTAATTAAATCCAAAAATCAACAATAATGATAAAAAGTTTTAAGGCAAATCACATCTATACTCATAATAATAGAATAATTCCAATAATAATTAGTTCACAGTCATACTATAACTACTGATATGAATAATATGAAAAAGAGCTCAATAAGTAAAAAACTATTGTGACTCTAGAGTCAAAAATCATAACCATATCAAATCATATATAATATCATCAAGGAAGAAGAAATCTAGTGAAGAGGGCTACTATTAGAGGTCTGTATTGTAGAATCCTAAAAAAAGTTGAGGGAAATTAGATCTCACTGAGTCAATTAATATCATGATTAAGATATACATCTAAAAAATCACATATAATGCATGATACGCGACATTTAAAAATAAATTTTGATATATTTCTTATGTCAATGTCAAGATATAAAATCAACACAATTATAAATAATGGTGAAGAAGACATCTCTTTACCCATAGACTAGTCATATTAGCTTTCTTATTCTACACAGGTCACTTGTCCTGAATGTAGTGAATTGTTGGCTGAGAGTAATTCAATCGAATAGCAGTTGGTGTCTGAGAATAACTCAAATGAAACGCCCCAACTATATCATATCTCAATCAATAAAGCAATCCCATACCTAATTGACTCTCAGTGTGTGCGCACAGCCTAATGAAACTCACCAGACAGCTGGTCTTACAATTATCCTCCGTATTACCACACATCACATCATACCACAACATAATATATATACATATGCAAGCACATAAAGATAAGTAGTACTTGTCTCTAAGATAATCATAATGGCATTGATGATGAATATGCAGAGGATCCCCCAATTTTGTTTTGGTTCCTACTTGAACTGAAGCTTCCCTTGCACGTAAAATCCATGGTCTCTTCTCATCTTTGAGTTTTTGGTGAGAACTGTAATTGGTTT
>JAOXYD010105360.1:0-11616 GCA_028565735.1 Pinacopodium congolense
AATATGAATAATGGAGCTAAATTAGGAGTAAAAAGGCAATACTTAGCAGTCTCGAGTTTAACTCTAGAAGACACGTGTTTTACTCTATTATGGGACTCAAATGTGGTGGGTTAAATGACGCCATTGTACCACTTTTCAAGTGCTATTTAAGTAGAAGTTGAGACAAAACCAGTTGGATCTTCCACTTAAATGGTGCAACTTGTGCAACTTATTTCTAACATATATATTGATTGTTTGAAGCCAAAAAACAAAAGAAGAAACACTTGGAACTTGAAATTAAAGAGAGAAATTAGATTGTGCTAGTTCTAGGGCTCTTTTCTATTGTTATTCATTTTTTTTATTTTTTTTGTTGATATAAGTTGCTATTTAAGGATTTTGTAGGCTCAAACATGTGATTTAAGATTGTAAAATGTTTATGGCTTGTTATTGGTGCATTTTAACATGTTTTCATATTAAAATTTCACCTTTAGTTATCATTTGTTTAACATAATGAGTATGATCTATTTCTTGTTTCAAATAAGTGACCGATTTGATTTTTGGTTGTAGAATGGTTCTTTGATGATCTAAATACGTGCTAAACTTGTTGATATGCATGATTGAAGGTTTTTCTTTGCTTAAATGAAGATATTAAGGCTTATTCTATACTAAACACTTAGAATAAAGTTAAGAAAAAACTTAGGATTAGAGAGATCTATATATTTTATTAGACAAATCATTAAGTAACCTAATTTAAATAATTGAATGACCAAACTTTGGTTTATTTTGAGGTTTCTAATTTGAAAATTGGAATTTTTAGGTTATGTTTCCTATACTTTATTCCTAATGCTTAAAGATTTATGTATGCCAAACTTCAATTTGAGCAATTAGAGAAAAAGATTTATCTTAACCATAGCATGACTTTGATTTAATGAAGTCACCCTAGGACAAGTCTTTTAGATTAATCCATTCAGATCATTAAAATTTAATTCCATAACCAATTTACCAATTAGGCAATCCTTTTATTTTAATTAAGTTATTCTGCATAACTTGACATTTTAATTTCATTTAGTGAATTTAGTAGTTAAATCCATTCAATTCGGAATCTCTAGATAATTGTGACCTAATTTGGCTTAGTGGTTACAATTTGTTGAATCCTTGTGGAACAATAACTTAGATCTAAAATATTTCCATATATTACTTGTGATTGGTGTACTTGTCATCATTATTAGCTTGAAATTGAAAAAAAATAAGGAGACTTATGCTTTGAGGACTTAATTTGTAAATTAATTTGGATTAATTGGCCTTATTATAAAACTAACAACAGGTTCCACCATTGTTATTATGTTGAAAAAAATGGTCTTAATAATGTATTTGTTGAGCCTTATAGTTGAAGAATATGGTTTGAAGTATTGATGTATTGAAGTATGTGGAGAGATGATAGAGATGCATTTTAGGGTATTTTCATATGTGTTTCAATGTGATTTTATCTTTATTTTTATGTAAAAGTGTCTAATTGGTGTTCATTTTTTATGTACATGCAAATTAGCCTTAGGAGATAAATACAAGGTAAAAAGATCTACTTTGGATGATAATTGGAGAACAATAGAGCAAGGATCAACATATTAGAGGAAGCTATAAACACGCTTGCAGGTCGACAACACATGATTGAGCCTTTAAAATCCATAAAACAACTTAAGTCTATAAAGAAAATCAGAAACGATGAAGAACACTAGTTAGGAACCCTAAACTTTTAGAGAATCTAAAGTTTAATCTAAAAAATGTGTTTCTCTCCGCTTCTTCTTATTGTTTCTAGCTTCTAGAACTCCATTTATATGATAACTACAAGTGAGAAGCAACTTGTGCAAGTTGCAGTTAATACGACACTTAAAAGGAGTAATACAGTGGGCTATGAAATCATCGTTTAAGTCCTCTGCTTTGAGAGTAAAGCGGTGGCCTGGGTAGCACAATGGCAGACTGATTGAGGTCACTATTTTAGTCCAAATTTTAAAAAAATTTTCTTCAGATTCTACCTTCCATCTGCAATGTTAAACATTTATAAGCATAATTAAACAACTTAGCATCAAATTAGGAGCAATGTACCTTTAAATTGGTTTAAATTCATATGAAAATACGTTAAAATCAAGTCCTAACACTAATGAAGAGAATAATAATTCCCTAACATTAAGGTTTAGCTAGAAGACTTAAAAAAGTACTTCTTATGAGGCAACTCATCCATTAAGGTTTGCGGTAGTATAGGATTTCAATTTTAGTTTTTTTTTTGTTGTTTTCAATTTGCTTTGCATTTTGATTATTTTAAGGCATTAACCTTTCCCTTCATGGCTTGATATTTTATCCCTTGTTTAGTATAGATGATTGGAAGATCGATCAATGTAAAAAATTTAGGGGAGTTTTTGTTTCCATTCTTTTTCCTTTGTTGTTTATTAATCCTACATAAAAATGAAGGATGATTTTCAATTTAAATGTGGGAGAATAAAAGGCAAAGGGAATAGGACATGCATATTTATCTTAACTTGAATTATTGTAATTTTTCATAGTGATTATTTTAGATGTCTTGCTCAGATTAACTTTGAAAGTAAGTTCATTGTTAATTGATTTACTTTAATTCAATCAATGTAGTTGATATTGTTAATATTAAAATGACTCCAGAATGTGATAGGGATATGTTTTTATTGTGTTTTAGTATGTTATTTCATATGTTTTAATCCCTATTTTAAAGATAAAGTGCCCAATTTTTTTTAACAATAGATTTTATGTGTTGACACATGTCCAAGACTAATAGGCCAAGTTTAGGGAAGAATTGGAATAAAGTTAGAGCAAGGAGTAGCTAATAAGGACTTAAACGATGATTGCTATAAAAGCTCATTGATGCAGCTTAAGTCCAAGCCAACCATCGTTTAAGGCATTTTTCTAGAATCTTAAAAGGTGGTTGAACAAGTCGACATTTTACTTTAATAATCCGTTGTTTAGTTTGCTATAAACAAAAAATATGAGGGAAAAGTCAACTTTTACACTCCAAAACATTTTCTAACCTAATTGGAACCTATTTAAGGATTAATTGAAGATGTTTTCTTCAGCCACGTAACCGAAAACAACTTACATTTTTCTTCTTGTTTTCATCTATTTCTTGGAGATTCTGACTTTCTCTTGCTTTGTAATTGAGGATTGCTTTTTCTTTTTTGTTCTAGGTCGCTTAGAATTATTTTTTTATGCAGTTTTAAAGTGTAGTAGCTTTTGTCTTCAATTATGTAAATTGGGTTTTGTATTTTTGGTTGAATTACATTGAATATTAGTGTTAAACTTTGGGTTTTTAATCAGTATTTTTTTCTATCTTGATTTCCAATAATTTAATCATATTTTCATCATGTTATTACAAGGTTTAGAATATGTTGTTGTTTTATTTAATATGTGTGATTAATTTCTCTTAGGGTAGAAGGTATTAAAGGGATGAAGGGATTTTAATTTTTAGAATATAATTAGGTTTTGATGGATATTATATTTCTAGGCTTAGGATGAATTGAAACCTTAAATTAAGGTCAATAAATAGGGATTATTCATAGGCTTGATTACCTTAGGGATAATTTCTAGTTTGAATTCTAGCTTAGAGTTATTGATCCATAATTTTCATTAACATATTCCATAAGTAACGATAGGTTAATTGAAATTATAATTGAAACTTTATAAATTTAACCTAAGGTTGCAATTCTTTAGGTTGCATTATCCACTAAGGTAACGTTGTGGCTTAAGTTATCTACTCCTTAATTACTAATGCTACTTCATAATTGAATCTAGAGATCATATCCTGAGTTATTGTGCTGTTAGGGTAGGTTTTTGGTCATGTCAGACTTTTCTATAATTGGAGGAATGAGGAAGAGGGTTGTACCTGAGTCTATAGGTTAACATCTTAACTAGAAAACAATTAATTTAGTTTTATTAATTTCTTTTCTTTCTTAGAATACCAATAATATTTTCCACCCATTTTATTAGTGTTGATACTTGCTTCTTTATATTTTTGCTTTATTGGGTTTGTCTATTTTTATTTCTTTAGTCTTATTTCTTTTTTTTTTCTTTCATCACATTAGGGGGTTTTTTAATTTTATTTTTGCAACATTAAAGATAACGATTTCACCCTAGCTCCTTATGGAATTCACCTTACCTCACCCTACTGTATAGAAGGTTTAGTTAGGTTTATTAGGTCGCAGTTTGTGACGAGCTACAAGAATGACTAATAACTTTTATTTTATTTTATTTTTTAATTTGTGTGATTGCATGTGTTTTGTGATCCTGAAAGGTAATGCCAAGTCTCTAAGGACATTATGTATAAATTTTTATAGAAGTTTGGAATAGGGTGTTTAATTAAATAAATTTGGTTACTTAAGTTAAAAAAAGGATTAGGTTATTGATGATTTAATTGAGCTTTAAATACATTTAAGAGCTGGTTAAAGTTCCTTCACAAAATCAAAACAAAGCTATGGTTAATAGTTTGCTTTTTCTCCATCAATTATTGTTTAAAGTGAGTTATACTTCAAATAAAGTAAATGGGCTTTAATTTCAAGAAGGTGAGTTATGGACTTTTAATCTTATATCTCTAGCTCTCACAAAAAATCCATATTCATTTATGCAAGGATTAATTCGTGTTGCTTATTGATTTTTCTAACAATTTAAGATTATTTCTCAGTTTAACTTATCTTAAACTCTAATCCTAGGTGACCAGCCCAAAATTAGATCTTTTAAACCTTCAAAAAACTAAACTTAGACCCTATAACATCTCTTTATGCTCTTTTAAATCATTAAAACACCAATCCTTAACAATAAAAACAATTTAGCCACACATTTTGATCAAAACATACAAGATATACACTTTAAACAACATGCCTTGATAGATCCTAAAATATGAGGTATAAAATAAAGTTTAGAGGTTACAAAAATATATAGAAAGACTTTTGGATGTATCTTGAACTTCCAACTTGATTCTGGGCTCAAACCATGCTCTATTTCATCAAGATCTTGCAGAAAAATCAAAGGACATTCATAGATATGAGAATAAGATAAGAACTTTGATTAATCCACAAAATAGAGTTAAACAAATGAAAATCTGAGTTAAGAAACACCCTATGATGATTCCTAGACTCAGATATGAGTCTTAACAACAAGCTCAAATGTTTAGAAACTCAGAAAAAAAAATACAATATGAATACAAAGTATTTGAAGCCTGTATGCTACTAGGAACAAAGAAGAGAGAAAGAAGAATGTCTCTCTCTTTTTCCAAATTTGTCTTCCCCTTTGATTCATGTGTGTTTCTGTGTTATTTGTTTGTTTTTATAGTTGCAGTAGCCTCTCACATGAGCTAGAAGATAAGAGCATTGATAGAGAACATGTCCAAACCACAATTTTGGAGATTTGAGGCTGATATTGTTGATTGACTCTATTAACGGTAGGCTGCACCGAATGACAACAGCGAGTTATAAGGCGTAGTTGATGATCAAATGATGAACTCATCAATGGTCCCATGTTCATCCATAAACGTGACCCTATGAGGTTGTCGTTGATAATCTGAAATAAGGGTTTTTTTTCCAATTTTTACTCCAATCTCCATCTTTAAACTCTATTCTGCAAAGTAAACATAATAATGCATAAATTAAACAATTAAGTACTGAATTAGGGGTCATAATTCAACAAATTATTAATCAAAATGCAATTAATTTGACCCCTAACAAAGAACATAATTTTTAAGGCTACAAACAAGGAAAGAGAAAATGAAGAATCCTTATATGAAAGCGAAGATGAAGAAATTACTCTCATTATGAGAAGTTTAGAGAAACTCATAAGTAGAAAGACATTCATATGTAAAATGCAAGATAAATCATTTCTTAAAAATAAATTATCTAATATAACTTATTTTGAATATGGTGAAGAGGCCACCTAAGATCGCAACACCCATACCTCCAAAAATTAAATGAAAAGAAGGAAAAAGAAAGGAAAAAGAAAGAACTAAAGAAGAAGAAAGTAATGAAGGCTACATGGACCAAATCTAGGCATGCAAAAAATGAAGAAATGACAAACATGTACTTTATGGAACATGACGAGGTATCTTCTTCCCATTCTCATCATAGTGATAATGAATGTGATGTTGAATATATCTATGAAAAGTTAGAACATTTAGAAAATTGACTAGGAAGAAGAAAGAATTACACGCTAGACATGAGAAATCTCTAAAGGCATTAGATGAGTGTAAATTAGAAAATGAAAGACTTGAATTAGAATCAATAAATAAGAACAATGATAATTTAGGGAATGAAAATGAATTATTAAAGAAATAAATAGAATTCTATAAAAAATCACTTTGCAAAATTTACTAAGAGAAATAAGAAATTAGAAACAATGTTAGGTACTCACAAGTTGGGTACTGACATACATGGTTTAGGTTATAGTAGTAATAATAGACTATCAACTAATAAGACTATTTTTGTAAAGAGTAAGAACTTAGAGGATGAATCTCCACCTAGAACGTTTGTTCAAAATTCATTTGCTAGTAGACCATATCTTAGGCCAAAAAACTACGAATTCATGTACAAGACAAGACCTAGGAGATTCCCTTAACAAAAGTTTAATGATAGAAGATTATTTTCTCAATCTAGGCAATGGATAATAATGATGGTATCTTGATGTTAGATGATAGATGATATTTGAATTTAAATAATTCATTATTATAGATTTATACATGACATTTAAATTTGGATGATTCATTTCAGATACTTATAAGATTGAACATTTATACTCTTTCTTAGATTGATAAAAGGGGAGAGAAATGTCATTTTAATTACTTTAAAGGTAGATTTGATTTGATATGTTTGATGATTTCATGTTATTTTCAATCTATAAATGGTAGAGAAGCTCAAACATGATTAGCTTATATATTGTTGTTTTATGATGCATAAATTTAGGGAAAGAGAACTCGGACATGATTAGCTTATATATTATTGCTTTATGATGCATATTTAGGGAAAGACTAAGTGTAAAATTTTGATACATGTTTTTTATTTTTTAGTTCCTTATGATTTTGATTGTTGAATTGTTTATGACATGTTTTGATTAAGAGACATATTTTTAAAAATTTTGATAAGTTTTTAGTCTTGATGATTTTGATAAATCTTATCCTATAAGAGGAAGAGTAGTATGTGATATTAAAGTGTTTTATTTAAGGAGAGTTACATATTGAATGATGTTTATTCTTATAAATTATATTAGTACTTATCATCCCTTTCATGTTTTATTAATTCTTGATATTATATTTTATTTAAAGGGATTTTGAAGACATAATGCATAAATTTAGGGGGAGTAATAAATTTTAATCAATTTAGGGGGAGTTTGTAAAATTTGAGTTGCATTTTGATTAATTGTTAAAATAATATTTACTTAGGAGGGTTATTAAAATTTGATAATTTGATAATTTGAGTTTTTATAAAGAGTAATTGATTGATGTCAAAATATAATAAATTTAATGTGAGTTTAACTTTTAATAACATGGATACCTTTTGAGTCTTTCGTATTCTTAAAATAAGTTAATTGTGAATTTTAGATATATAATGATAATAAGAGTTTTGAATATGTAATTATTTTAATTTTTTAGAGATATTAATGTCTTACGATTTTGAAGATGTCTATGATTTGAGCATTTAAGTTATGATATTTAATGATATGATATTATATAAAGGGGGAGAAAGGTTAAGAAAATTTATAAGTGTTATTAGGGAAGATTGACTAGTGTTAGAGTAATATGTTTTTATGTATGTGAACTTTTTGATGATTCTAAAAAAGAGGAAAATTTTTGTGATATTAGTTAAAGGAGAGAAAGATAGATTTGCATTGTATAAGATATGATTTTTATATTTCCTTAATAAAATATACTTTTGTCAAAATTAAAAAGGATGAAAAAAAGGAGGTTCCACTTATGTTTTGACAATGACAAAATATTAAAACTAATGTGTTTATTATGTTTTAATGTTTTGAAAAGATAGGCATGTTGAAAAGGTATCTAAAAGATGTATTTTAGAGTTTTTGAGTATAAAATAAAGGTTAAGAAAATCAAAGGAGAAAAGGTTCAAGTTAAAGAAGAAGTTAGAATTTTTTTAATAAGTTATATTGTAATTTTTATTGCAAATTTGTTTTGGTTTTCTCACTGTGCTTAAAGAGTTCAAGTCATGTATATTGCATTCATGTTTAGTGTTTATGCATATAAGTTATATAATTAAGAGAAAATTTATAAAGAATGGTTTTAAATGATCGTCTTGACATAAAAAAAATATTTTTCAGGGAACTATTTTAAAGTGTCCATGTGTATTCAAAAAGTGTTTGAAAGTCTTGGAACTCGATTTAGGGCATTTTGGAAGTGTGAAAACGTGTTAAGATATGTTAAGGACCAATTTGACATAGGATTGGTTGACCATTTAATGAGACTGGTCAATAGGTGTGGTTTTTAAGCTGACTGGTTGACCAGTGTAAGAGATTGGTCGACTAATAATTTTGGAAAACAGACTATAACGACTAGGTTTCAATGGATAAAAATAAAATAAATTTTTTTAATTATATGCAATGATCACAAATGGTTAATAGGCCAATTTTTCATATACAAATAGGTGTATTGAGTATGTATTATGCATTGTGTATGAAAAAGTGTTAGGAAGTATCATATAGAGATGTGAAAGATCTTGGGTGTTTTTTGGTCGATTTGTGTGTGTTTTGTGAAGATGTTTTATCCATATATTATTAGGTGAGTTGTTGAGACCCTTAAACATTTAGGTTGATCAAATTGAGAGATTTTATAGTATATTTTTAGTAGTAAGATTGTGAGATAAAAATATTGTAAGGGTTACATTTTTTCCTATAAAAAAGTGAGTTATTCTAAAGGGTTACTCTAAATTTTGTGAAAAGAGAGTGAGTTATGGTAAAAGTTATCCTAGAGCTTATGAAAAGGGAAGTGGTTGAAACTTTATGACTAATTGTGAAATTCAACAAAGAGTTAGAGAGTGGACGTAAGTATGGAATTTGATGCCAAATCACTATAAATAAGTTTGCGCCTCTTTTTCCTCTATCTTTTTTGTTATTCCAAGTTCATGTATTTTTAAACTATATTTATTAAATATTTATAATTCAACCATATGGTTACATTATTCGTTATATTGTTTGGCTTCTACATTTAATTTAATTTAAAAGATAATTTTTAATTAGGTGTAAAAGACTTAATAAACTTAGAATAACTTTGTGTTACTTAATTCACCTTCTCCCTCTTCCCCTCCTTAAGTGCTATATAAGGACCACAAATATCTTCAAGCAAATATAATGTAATAGGATTAACCATTCAATCTTTGATAACAACATTACTTAAACATGTGCATCTATTCTCTAATTTTTTTAAAAAAATTTCATCCTTCATAATCTTCTATAAGTATGATTAGTGATTGTACATAATTTTCTGGACGTACATATGCCATAATCACTAATCATGCTAGAATTTATCACTAATGTATAATAAATTATCATAATTTGGGATACTTGTAAGTACTTTCTAATTGACACCAGTTATAAGAATTTAAACTTATGCTCTTTAAATACTATCTTCAATTAATTATAATGTAACATCAATTAGAGGTAAATTCTCTTAATTAAATTACTTGCACATTCATATATATTCCTTAAATTTCAATTACCTGCACTTCATAATTGAAAAGCATATTTCAGAATCAACATATTTATCGATTCTGAATTACTGTTATGATTTCTACAAGGCAATGGTTTGTATGAAGAAGTGACATGGTTCGTATAAAGTATTGAAGTCGTTTATATGAAGTGATGGTATGAAATTTTTTAATAAAGTTATATTATAAGGGATATGAAATGGGTTTATCACTTTTATAAAGTGGTGATATCTTATGAACATATAAATGTTATGTTATGAAAAAAGTGGTTGTAAGCCCAAGAATTAAAAACCTTAAAAACCTAGCCTAAGATCAAGCCCAAACTATAAATTGTCCAGATTTTTTTTTTCTACATCTTCTTCTTCACCCTACACCCACCATCAACTTTCACCCTCCTTTGAATTTTTTTTGTCAATTTTCTTCCAGAGCATATGACCACCATCTTGTATATCTTTCTTTGTTTTGTTGAACTTGCAGGCACTTCAAGAGTTTTCCTTGTAAGGTGGGTTACTGGTTGATTGTTATGTTTGGTAGATGATTTTTATTTTGGGAGCAAATATAGACATCTAAGGAAGGGCAGTCCAGCGATGGGAGGAGGAGAGGAAGAAGAAAAGAGAGAGAGAAAGAAGAGGAGAGGAGAAGGGGGAGGGGTCGGTAGAGAAGAGAAAGGGAAGAAGAAGACGAGAAAAGGTCGAGAGAGAGGGGGGAAAACAGAAAATAAAAAAAGGCAAAAATATGGAAAATTCATAAAGGTTTAGGATGAAATTGTAATATTAGAAAGTTAAGGATTTGGGTTGCAGTTTTAAAGATTTTGGAGGGCTAAATAGAAATTGTATTAGTTTGGGACATTTTGGAGACTTTAGTTAAGTTAAGAATAGTTTAGTAAATTAGTAAATTTTTAAAGTTTATTTTTTATTTTATTTTATTTTAGTTAGACTAATTGCTTTATTATTACTTAGGTATTAGCTATAAATCGGAAGGAGAGCAAAATATATTAGAATTCGGAGTTTTCGATTTTCAAGTAAGGAAATTAATTAGAATGTATTCTATTTGTGTTTTTATGTGAAAATTCGATTTTTAGGATTTTTATATGAATTTGGAGAAAATAAAGTATCTTATTATATGAATTTTGCGTAAATAGTGAAAAATACAAATTGTGTAGAAGAAAATATTTAAAATGTTCTATTTTATGAAACTTTGCCTAAAAATAAATAGATTATGTTTATTGTGTGAATTTGTAGAAATATAATGCCTTTTCGCATGTGTTTTGTGAAACTTCTAATAAATATGATTTTGTGCGAGTTATATGACTTGAAGATATTGCGTTATATAAAATCTACATAATTTGTAATTTATCTGAATTTATTGTGAATTATGGATGAGAATATGAATATTATGCTAATTTTGGTTGTGTGGAAAATATGTATACAATGTGTGGTGAATTTTTTGATAAGTTATTGAATGATGGAATTATGCAATGATGAAAGCAGATGATGTGACATGATGATGTTGAATTTGTGGAATATCAAGAGAATATAATGAAATTGTAGTTAGAGGCTTACCTAGATAGATTTAAATTCAATGGTCTTGATTTTATGCAATATAATTGAGATTAATTATTAGGCACGTGTTGAGATATTCTAAGAGTGGGGATATCCTTAATGATTTTATAGGTATTCCAAGAGAGGGGATACCTAAAATGCTTCCAAGAGTGGGAACTGTCCTGTGTGATTTATTTGATGAGACCTGGTATTCCAAAAGTAAGAATGCCTAGGACATTTCCAGGAGTAGGAAGTGTCCTGTATGATTTATTTAATGAGACCTAGTATTCCAAAAGTGAGAATGCCCAAGACATTTCCAAAAGTGGAAAGTATCTTGTGTGGTCTGTTTTCCTGCAGACCATTGGATTTAAGTCTACTAGGTT
>JAOXYD010105371.1:0-11615 GCA_028565735.1 Pinacopodium congolense
CTACTTTTCCACAAGAATTTGATGACATGCTCATCAAACTAAACAAACTTGCACCAGGTTGTGTTCAAGATTTACTTGAATATCCAAAGGAGACATGGAGTAGGGCATTCCAAAGTATTGAGTCAAAATGTCCAATTGTGGATAATAATATGAGTGAGACCTTCAACTCTTGGATTTTGGTGGCCCGGGATCGTCCTATTATCAGTATGTTGGAGACACTTAGAACTATGATAATGAAAAGGCATTCAGATCTAAGAGAACAAGCTAAAAAGTGGAAGGATGAAATAGCGCCTGAAGTGATGAAGAAATTAAACAAAAATAAGTTAAATGCAATGAAATGGAGAGTTATTTGGAATGGAGATAGGGCGTACGAAATTACAAATGGAGATCATACACACATAGTCCACTTGGGAAGAGGTAACACATGTAGTTGTAGAGCTTGGGAACTTTATGGTTACCCTTGTTGTCATGCAATTAGTGCCATATTTCATGCTAAGCAAAGTCTAGAAGCATATATAGATCAATGCTATTATAGAGAAAGATATATGGAAGTGTATAACAACTTGTTGCAGCCAATTAAAGGGCAAAAGTTCTGGTCAACAAATCAAAAAGGAGAAATTCATCCACCATCAGAAAGAGTTATGCCTGGAAGGCCTAAGAAAAATCGAAAGAAATTGAAAGATGAACAAAAAAAAGTTAACATTCAGAAATTGTCACAGAGGGCACAATTCCAACAATGTGGAAGATGCGGCAAACCTGGCCACAATAAGAGAAGTTGCGAAGTAAACAATCCACTTCCTTCAATGCAATCAGGAGTTGAGGTTTGTTATCTATAATCTTATCTTTTTTTGACATATTTTATCAGTAAATTATGTACTTATTTTCTTAATAATGGTCAGTTCACTACAACTACGACGCCTACAAGAAGATCACTTCCATCAAAAAGTTGCCACAACCATCTGCATTAGCTTCAACATCTAAGATGAAAAGAAATTTTGGATCAGCTGATCCAAATAATTTTAAACTTTCATTCCAACCAAGAGGGCTTAGGTTGAAGGGTCATCCAAGTATCACATCACGACAATTGCAAAAACAAGTTGTAAAGCACATATATGTTAGATCTAACAACGAAATAGGAAGTCTACAAAGTGTCAATGATATTTAGTCTACAATCTCTTTCTTTCTTTTTTTTAGGGGGAAAAAAGGGCTAGAATTAAAGATTACTCCATTTTTTGTATGGATTGAATATTGATTATGGATTATTCAATGTTTTGTAATGACATGTCTTAAATATTTAATTTTATTTTTGAATTATCAAATTTGTTTTGAATTATCAGCATTTGTTATGAATTCATGTTTTAGAATTTATTAAGCATTATAATGCTCCAAGTAGTAGTTGAAGACACATAAGATCATCAAATGTCTTAGGTACTCAAGAATGTTAAAGCTTCTTTATTCATAAAAAAAGTTCATAATTACATTACAAAAATATTGACATATTCTTCATTCCAATAAAAGCTACATTGTATTTATCTAAATTCTACTCTAGTGTCCTTCCTTCAATCTCCAGGAATGAAATTTAGAATAATACTGTTGAATGTGAGCTCCTGCAGACTCTACTCTGCATTTCCTAAGCTCCTCATCTTAGTTTACTCAGATGTGAGCTCCTGCAAACTCTACTCTGCATTTCCTAAGCTCCTCAGCTTCTTCTACTCAAATGTGAGCTCCTACAAACTCTACTCTACATTTCCTAAGCTTTTCAGCTTCTTCTACTCAGATGTGAGCTCCTGCAGACTCTACTATGCATTTCCTAAGTTCCTCAGCTTCTTCTACTCAGATGTGAGCTCCTGCAGACTCTACTCTGCATTTCTTAAGCTCCTCAACTTCTTTTACTCAAATGTGAGCTCCTGTAGACTCTACTCTCATTGGCTTCACTCTGCAACAAATGTTCTATAGATGAGTTCCTCTACAATCCTTTTCTTGCTGGCAGCATCAGACTATCAAACCCTTGTGACAGTAATACAAGCCTCAAAACATCACAACTCAATATCTAAGCAAAATTAGCTTAGCGTGTACCATAAAAAAACACTTCCAGAACACAAGATTCTTGTTGTATTTGCTTACCATCAGTATAAAACATACCTGAAAAAAGGACCACAACAGAAAAGGGATTAAAAAAAGGGTCAAAAGCACCTGTATTTCCACAGCCTATACAAGCAACAAAACCAACTTTGGTTTGGAGCAACTTTGGATGATCAAACGTCAACTTTGGTTAAAACCACACTGCATATAGCAATTTTCACTTAAAATGCAACTGTTTTAACTCTATTAAAGCCAAATCAAGGATGTTAATAGGGATCTCTCAAAACTAATCAAAATTCATCTGTCATAATTTAACAATGTTGGCAAATCATTAATCCTTATTTGTTCTTATCATTTCGCAAATCATCAAAGCAACAGTACCTTTGGGTAGTTCATTATAAATTATCTATTCTTTCTTTTCCCTTCATCCTTTGGTTCTTGTTTTTCCATTCCAAAGCTAAGTTCATTGACTTCATTCTTCCATAAGAAGGAAACTAGTGCAAGTTATAACCCTGAACTGATAAATTTAAGCTGATGATTAATGGCATGTTTGATATCTGAGAAAGAAAAAGGTACATGGGCATCAAATATATTGAAAAGTGGAAATGTTGACATAGACAAAACCGTGACATATAGACAGAAAAATGAAGCATTTATGAAATCTTCCATTTTAGAGAGAATGAACACTAAAAAAAACGTGAAATACATGTTAAATCCCATTACAGAGAGTAACTATACCTGTCCATGGAGAGACATTAAATCCCATCTTCGAAACCTACCACGAAGTTCCTTCTTCCTTCTTCGAAATCGACTTCTTCTGAATCTTCACTGCTTGTCACTGCCGGTGGCACGTCGCCATCGCTGTCGCCATCCACGGGTGCCACTCCTTCTGGGTATGTCGCTGTCTACGGGGGCCGCTCTACTGGGATTTACAAATTTTAGGGATTTGGGGACGTTTGAATTAGGGAGGGGTGTTAGATGCAAAAACGTTGGGCGGGTTGGGCAGATTTAGGGATTATGGGCCGGTGGGGCAAAAGAAATGAAGTGGGTTGGGCTAAAACACGAGTCGGGTCAAATAATTTTTCCAAAATTCCACATCATCATTAATTTTGGGGTCCATTTTAACACGTCAGCATGCCACGTGTACATATTTAACCTTCGACTAATAATAAGTCAACTTAAATAATGTTCAAGGGGTATTTTATCCTATTTTAAAAACGTTAAGGGGTGAAGTGAGTTAGTGTAAAATGTTAAGGGGTAAATTAAACCTGTTTGAAAACGTTAGGGGCCAAATTGAACCTTTTGTCTTTATAAATATTATGTAAAAATATTATTTTATGAGATTAATCTCTATTAAAAATTTCAAAATAGGTTATTAATATAACATTTTCATATTTTTTTCAATTAAATGATTAATCTTTAAAAAAATTTCAGTTAAGTGATTAATGTTTAAAAAATTAACCAGAAAAAGTAAAAAGCTTGGAATGGGCCAGACTGGGCCGGATTGTCGGGTCGGACTGGTTCGGATCGGGTCGAGTTAACTAACGGCGTCAACCTTTTTCACTCAACTGATTAACTTTTCAAACGTTAATCACTCAATTGAAACTTTTAAAAGTTTGATCCTTAACTGAAAAAATCTGAATAGCTTGATCACTTGTGTAACTATTATCCTCATAATTGTGTATAAAGAAGAGGATATATATATGGTGGAAAAAATAATTGATAAATAAATATTCATGAATAAAATGTAAAATTTTGAAATGAAAACTATAATATGAAGTCAGATTAATTATATTAGATTATCAAGAAAAGCTTAATCACATAAATGTATGTAAATCTATGAGAGTAGACATAATTGAGGCCTTTGGCTTTTAACCTTTAAAAAATGCGCATAAATTACCTATCTTTTCTAATAATAGGTGTAAAAAAGAAAATCATAAATGCTTTTTTATAGACAATAACCGCTTATTTAAATATATTTTTCTCATTTTTAATTTATCCATCATAACTTAGAAATATATAACTAGAATTTTTACACATATAATAGTACGTAATTAGATGATTTAGATCATTAATAACTCAAAACTTTATTAAATCACTTGTAATCTTAGATCAAACTTTATAATAGCTTGTAAGATATAATTATATGTATATGAGTTAGGGGTCAAATTAATAGAGTTTTAATAGTTAATTTGTTGAATTATAACCCATATTTCAGTGCTTAATTGTTAAATTTATATGTTATTATGTTTAATTTACATGATGGAACTTGAAGATGAAGATTGAAACAAAAACTAAAAGAATTCCTCTTAAATTTGTCCATTAACGGCATCCTAACAGGGTCACATTAATGGATAAACAGGAGACCGTTTAAGGATGTAGCATTCGATTATTAATAGTGATCTCTCAGGATGTCGTTGATTGGAAGCAGGGTGTCGTTGAATGCAGCAATCAAAAATTTCAGTTCCAAATATCTAAGATGGAGGCTCTGGTGTGTTTCTAATTATTCTCCTGTCTGCTAGCACATGTGAGAGGAAGTAGCAGCTATAAAAACAAACAAAAATGCAGAAAAAACTCGATTGAGAGAGAGAGATCAAATCTGTCAATAGTTATAGAGGATTCTTCTTCTCTCTTCTTACTTCTAAGCTTTAAACACTTTGTTCTTTAAATTATTGTTTTGTTTTTGGATTTCTGAACATTTGAGCTTAGCGTATCAACATATTTCTAAGTTTATAACTCACATTTAGGGGGTTTCTAACTCAGATTACTCATTGTTATATTCTTATTTTCGGATTAATCAAACTATTTATTCTTATGCTTATAACCTTGTATGTTCTTTGATTTTTCTGCAAGTTCGATTTGATTCAAAGGTTGTGCTGCAATCCAGATCAAGTTGAGAGTTACAAGACATGTCCAAAAATCTTACAAACTTGTTTTGTACACTATAAACTTATTATTTCAGCTTATTTTTTTAGATCTATTAAGATATGATGCATAAGTTGTATGTTTTGTATATCTTGATCAATATGTGTGGCTAAATCATTTTTATTACTAAGGATTGATGTTTCTATAATTAATTTGAGATTACTAAATCCATTGTCTGACATTAATTTTTTAGAACTCACCTTCTTGAAATTAAAACCCATTAACTTGATTTAAAGCATAACCAAACTTTAGATAAGATTAAATGGAGAAAAAGCAAAGTCTTAACCATAGCTTTGTTTTGATCTTGTGAAAGAACTTTCATCAGACTTTAAATGTGTTTAAAGCTTAATTAAATCATCAATCATCTAATCCTTAGATAATTTACACATTTGGTAATTTTCAAAAAATTTTCAAAAGCAATTGAAAATCATTTTTTAAGTGTTTAAGTCAAGTTAATCTAGTTTTAGCAATTTTTAGATTTTTAATCAATTTATCTAAATTTTTCCTAAATAATTGTAATATGATCGACCTAATAATTAAGTAAATCTTTTTTCTGTGGGATCGAAATTCGGAGTCTAAATTTTACTTCATTATATTACTTTTGTGATACGTGCACTTGCATTTATTCCGTTAGTTTTCAAAGTAAAATTGTTTCAAAATCGTTCAAAGTTTTAAAGTCACCAAACCAACGCAACAAGTTTTTGGCGTCGTTGTCGAGGACTAGTCGGCCTTAATATTAGGAAAATTAGTGTCAATTACTTTAGGATTTGTAAAATTTTGTTTTATAATTTTTCTAAATTTTTTTGTGTTTGTTTCCTATTTATTGTGCTTTGTGTGTTTTTCTTACTTTTTACTTAGTTTATTTGCTTATTTTATTTCATTTTTTATATTATTTTAATTTTTATGCATATTCGAGGACGCAATCCCGAGCCAGTATACCTCAATTCAGAAATCGAGTGCACATTGAGAAATAAAAAGAAAGAAGCTCGTGCAACCACGCCCGATCTGTTAGAAGGAGGAACTTCAAGTGACATTGAATTCGAACTTGTAGAAATGAACCCTGAGGAACATGTAATTATAAGACTTCACGTAGAAAATATGGAATTAACCATAATGAACTTAGCTTTAGAGAACCGAGGTAAACTTGTGGCTACCATTGTTTGGTCCAAAGTATGCAAATAATTTTGAAATCCCGTATAACATCATTTCAATAGTTAAGTCATCGCAATTTGGAGGTTTAGGCTTTAGAAGATCCTATTGAACGTCTTCAAAATTTTCTTGATATTTGTGATCTTTTCAAGAGGAATGGGGTATCTGTTGATATAATTAGGCTTAGACTTTTCCTTTGTTTGTTAGAGATAAGGCGAAAGCTTGGTTGTCAATACTTCAACCTGGTTCCATTACTACATGAGATGAATTGATGAAATTGTTCCTTTCTAATTTTTTCCCACTAGTTAAGATAGAAAAAATGAAAATTGAAATCAGTTCGTTCATGTAATATGAGAATGAGAGTCTATACGAGGCATGAGAATGGTTTAGAGAGATGCTTTCACAGTGTCCAAGTCATGGATTTAATATGTGGCATCAAGTTGATATCTTTTACACTAGATTGAACAATAACTCATAGCACCATTAATGCTGCAACTAGAGGCAATCTAATACGTAAGACTATAAATAAAGCTTATAATCTAATTGAGGATATGGCTACGAATAGTTTTCAGTATAATTCCTAACATCATCCAAAGAAACCACGTGGTGTTCATACAATCATTGATACAGTAGCTCTTGCAGCTCAACTGAAAGTACTGAACAAGAAGCTTGATAGCTTGATGACTGGTGCTAGTAGTAGTTCTCATAAGATGAATTTTGAAAGTTATGGTAGTTCCTCTCATTCATCATTAGAGTGTTAAGAAGGAAGTCCTTTTGTCCGAGAACCAGAATAATCCCAATTTGTTAGTAATTTCAATAGGTAAAGAGAAAATCCTTTTTAAAACACCTATAATCCTGATTGGAGAAACTATCCTAATTTTTCACTAAGTAACAATCAAAACTACTTGTAACCACCTCAACAAGTTCAAGCTAATCCTCAAAGACTACCTCCACCTGACTTTAGAGTCATCCAACCTCAAAGAGAAGCACCCAATTTTAAAGAAACTGTTCTTAAGTATATCCAATCAAATAAGTCTAGAATGCAAAATTATGAAGCATTAATAAAAAATTTGGAGACTCATGCTGGAAAATTTTCTCAACTCTTATAAGAAAGATTACCCGGTAAGATTCCTATCACAACCGAAGCCAATTTAAGAGAGCATAAAAAAGCGATTACTTTAAGAAGTGAAAAGGAGGTTGCGAGTGAAGGGAAGAAGGAAGAAGAGAAAGGTAAGCAAGTAATTATGGAGACTGAAAAAGATAGAAAAGAAGAAGGATATGACAGAAGAGAGAGAGTTAAGGAAGAAGGAAAGAAGAAAGAGAAGGATGATGATGGTGCAAGTTCAGATAAGCCACCTAGGTTATTCGTTGATCCAAATGTACAACCCTACAAGCCTAGGATATCATACCCTTAATGATTGAAGAATACACACTTAGATAAGCAATTAGGGAAATTATTAGAGATGTTTAAGAAGTTGCATATCAATATCCTATTTGCTAAGGCAATTGTCCAAATGCCTTCTTACGCAAAGTTTTTGAAGGAAATTTTGTCTAAGAAGAGAAGGTTAGAGGAGTATAAGACAGTTAAGCTTAATGAAGAATGTTCTGCTACCATGCTAAAGAAGTTACCTCCAAAGCTCAAGGATCTTGGTAGCTTTACCATTCCTTGTACAATTGGTAGCTTACAAATTGATAGGACTTTGGTGGATCTTGGAGTAAGCATTAATTTAATGCCCTTATCAATTTTCAAGAAGTTAGGATTATAGGAGCTTAAACCCACTACAGTCTCATTGCAATTGGTTATCAGAGCAGTGACCTATCCAAGTGGGATTATTTAAGACGTTTTAGCTAAGGTTGATAAGTTCATATTCCCTATTGATTTTCTTGTCTTGGATATATAGGAGGATAGTACAGTGCCTATCATTTTAGGGCGACCATTTGTGATTACTGTTAGGGCACTGATTGATGTACTTAGTGGAAAGTTCATTCTCAGGCTTTAAGATAAAGAGATTGAGTTCAATGTTTTCGAATAATGAAGTATCTATCCACCTTGGATTCATGTAACTTAATTGGAGTTCACTATACTCTAATCGATCCATTTGAATATCTTTGTTCAGATTAGTTGTAAAAGGCTTTGATTTATTCAAATGCAGAAGAAGATGAAGGAGAGGAAGTCAAGGAAGCATTAAAGGACTTAGAAGTTAGAAATGAGTCTTCTAATTGGAAATTATCTAAAAGATTTGAACCTTTGGATAGGCCAATCCAAACCCTTTCAAAGCCATCAATTGAACAACCTCCAACTCTTGAATTAAAGCCTCTTTCTTCAAACTTGAAGTATGCATTTTTTAGACTTCCATCTCAATTGTCTGTTATCATTTCATCATCATTAAGTGATACGATGGAGGAAAGATTGTTTAGAGTTCTTAGAGAGCATAAAATGCTATAGGATAAACCTTAGTAGATATTAAAGGATTAAATCCTTCTATTTGTACTCATCAAATAATCATTGAAGAAGGAAGTAAACCTTTGATCCAACTCCAGCGTAGACTAAATACAAACATAAAGGGAGTGGCAAAGAATGAAGTAGTTAAGCTCCTTGATATTGGTATTATTTATCCCATTTCTAACTCTACATGAGTTAGTTCGGTTCAAGTAGTACCAAAAAAAAGGAGGGACTACTGTCATATAGAATGAACAAGAAGAATTGAATGACGCCATAAGAAATGATCACTTTTCTTTACCCTTCATTGATTAAGTCATAGAGAGGTTAGCTGGGCATAGTTTTTATTATACTTTAGATGGATACAGTGGTTACTTGTTAATTCTTACTGCCCCTGATGACTAGGAAAAGATGACATTTACAAGTCCATACGGTATCTTTGCATATCGACGCATGCCTTTTGACTTGTGTAATACCCCTACTACTTTTCAGTGCTATATGATAGCAATTTTTTGAGATATGATTGAGTCACGCATTGAAGTGTTTATGGATGATTTTTTGGTATTTGGTACATCCTTCGATGCATATTTGGAGAATCTATAGAAGATGTTAAAGAGATGTAAAGAAATTAACTTGGTTTTGAATTGGGAAAATGCCATTTCATGGTGCAAGAATGCATAGTGTTAGGTCATAAGATTTCAAGTAAAGGCATTAAAGTAGATACAGCAAAAGTAGAAGTCCTTGCTCAATTACCTCCACCAAATTCAGTTAGAGCAATTCAGAATTTTTTTGGATATGCTGGAGTCTATAGACACTTTATTAAGGATTTTTTCAAAATAGCGAAGCCTCTTACTGAGCTTTTAATCAAGGACGTAATCTTTAACTTTGATAATAAGTGTATGCGTTCTTCTCAATTTTTAAAGGAAAAGCTTGCGAGTACACCTATTTCACCTGATTAATCTCTTCCTTTTGAGTTAATATGTTATACGGGTGACTTTGCAATTGGTACAGTACTTGAAAAAAGGCATGGAAAGCTTTTCTATCTAATCTATTATGCAAGTCGCACTTTAAATGATGATTAATAGAATTACACCACCATTGAGAAGGAGATGTTAAATATGGTGTTCGCAATTGACAAGTTCTAGTTATATTTGGTTCTTTCAAATGTGATAGTCTATACGAATCATTCTGCATTAAAGTACCTTATGAACAAGTTTGATGCTAAGCCACAATTAATTAGATGAGCTCTCTTATTACAGAAGTTTGACATTGAAATCCGATATAAGAAAGGTAAGGAAAATTTTGTGGTAGATCACTTATCTCGTCTGAATGAGGGAGTAATGGATAAAGAAGAAAATCAAGATATAAAGGAGGTGTTTCCTGAAGAACACTTATTAGCCATACTTACCTTACCATGGTATGTGGATATAGTGAATTACTTGGCTAGTAATGTACTCCTTCCTGACTTCTCGTACTAACAGAAGAAAAAGTTATTTTTTGAAGTTAAGTAATATCTTTAGTACGACCCTTTTCTTTACAAAATCTATGATGACAGAATGATTCGAAGATGTGTTCTTGCTGAAGAAGTGTCTTTAATTTTAAATCATTGTCATTTAAAGGAGACTGGAGAACACTTTGACCCTACTAGGACTGTATACAAGGTGTTTGAATGTGGTTTCTATTGAACTACTTTATTTAAAAACGCATTTCATCATGTGAAGTCTTATGATAGTTGTCAAAGGGTTAGTAATATTTCTAAGAGACACGAGATGCCACTAACCAACATTTTGTTTTGTGAAATCTTTAACGTTTGGGGTATTAATTTCATGGGTCCATTCACTTCTTCATACTCTAACCAATACACCTTAGTGGCTGTTGATTATGTGAGTAAATGAGTTGAAGTAGTTGCACTTCCAACCAATGATACACAAGATGTAGTTTGTTTTCTCAAGAATAACATATTCACTCGATTTGGGACACTTAGAGGCATTATAAGTAATAGGGGAATGAATTTCTATAACAAACAATTTGAATCCCTTTTATCCAAGTATGGTGTTACCCATAAGGTTGCTACACCTTACTATCCTCAGACTAGCGGTTAAGTTAAAATATCCAATTGAGAAATCAAGAGAATTTTGGAAAAGACCGTTAGCTCTTCAAGAAAAGATTGGTCAATGAAGTTGGATGATTCACTGTAGACATATTGAACTGCATATAAGACGCCCATATAGTAAGACTTGTCATTTGCCAGTTGAGTTAGGACATCATGCCTATTGGGCTATTCATTTTCTGAATTTTGGTTCAATGAAGGATGGAGAGGAAAGGTTTTTGTAATTGGATGAGTTATATGAGTTTCATCTCGAAGCTTATGTTAATTCTAAGTTGTATAATGAAAGAATCAAGAGATGTCATGATAAGCATATCATTCAGAGAGACTTTAAAGTTAGTGATAAGGTCTTTGTGTATAATTCAAGATTGAAGTTATTTCCGGGAAAATTAAGGTCAAGATGGACGAGCCCTTATGATATGACCAAGATTTATCCTTTTGGAACAATTGAAGTTAACAATGGTCACTCATCTTTCAAAGTTAATGGGCAAAGAGTGAAGTTGTACGTGCCTAGTTCACTTGAGGAGTCTTTTGAGACTCTTTTACTGTTTAATCCTCATTGAACTAGGAATTTTTCAAGTTATGTACGTAATTGTATGTGATTTTATTTTATTTTGGGTCTTAGAATCTTTTAAATAAAGTGTTGAAGCATTTTAAGTGTGTTTGAATTAAATTTAGTGTGTTTTCATTTGTCTATCCTTAGTTTGGGTGTGTTTAATTTGAATTTAGGTGTGTTTTTAAGCTTGAATTTGAAGAAAATTGATGGATATTTCAATTCATGTGTAAGTCCTATGGAACCCAAGAGGGGGGCGAATTGGGTATTAAAAAGTTTTTGCAAACTCAAAACTAGTAACCTAAATTAATTGGAAAACTAAATGCAATCACTAAACCAATATTCAACCTAATATGGAA
>JAOXYD010105392.1:0-11615 GCA_028565735.1 Pinacopodium congolense
AATTAGCAACAACATAAGGGACAGTAAAACTCCTTATATCCTTCAACTTATATGGCATATGATTGGAGATGATTAAACTACAGCTCTAGGTTAGGTACAACATCTGGTTTTCCTCCCAAGTTCTCTTGTTGGTTAGGATATCCTTGAGAAACTTGGCATATTTTGGCATGTTCTCTAGTGCCTCCACAAATGACAAGTTAATCTATAACTTCTTCAACTTCTCTAAAAATTTAGCAAATTGTGCATCCATTTGGTTCTTCTTAAGCTTTTTTGGGAAAGGAATCTTGGGCTTATAAGGTGGTGGCGGCACATAAGGCTTCTCTACATCTTCCTCCTTCTCCTTTGGTACATCATATATAGGTGGGGTTGCCTCTTCCTCTTTTGACTCCTCCAACTCCTTACCACTCCTTAACTTGATTGCCTTTAATTGGTCTTAAGGGTTGGATTTAGTGTTGCTAGGTAGACTTCTCGTATTCTTTGTAGATAAAGTAGTAGCAAGTTGACCAACTTAGACCTCCAAGTTATGTATAGAAGAGGAATGGTTTTTGATTATCTGATCGAATTTAGCTTCCATCCTCTTCTAACTCTCATCTTAACTGTTGAACTTTGAGCCGAGCACATCCATTAGCTTGTCCATCTCTGACTCCAATGATCTTAGCCTATCCTATTGGAATCCTGGTGGTCCTTGTACTCTTGTATTGGTACTTGCACTGTTATTGTTCCAAGAAAAGTTGGGGTGGTTATTCCACCCCAGATTTTAAGTATTAGAGTAAGGATTATGACCTGACCTCATTTGTGACACTCCCATGTCCTATGTAGTTTACTTGTTCTGTCTCATTGTTAGCCATCAAGAAGTACTCTACAGTGACATTACTCTCTTAACCATACAGTTCACACCCATGTTGTACTGTTTTCATTTCTTGTGATGAGGTAGCTTATAAGTTGTTTAATTTTTTAATGAGCGCCGACACTTGAACATGTAAAGCAGTCACTAAGTCCATGGCTATAGCACCCTTTTGCTCCTTAAAAGATGTTTGATTACTCTTTTCTGTCGTCCACAAGCAATTATTATTAGCCATCTCCTCTAATAAATCATAAGCTGCATCAATCATCTAACGCATTAAAGATCCTCTAGTCACTGCATATATTGTGCCTCTTGTTGGAGTGGTAACTCCGTTATAAAACGTTTGCAGTAGAAACTCTCTTGAAAAATTATGATAAGGACACCTTCTTTGTAGCTCTTTGTACCTCTCCCATGCTTCATACAAAGACTCCCGTTCACTCTACTAAAAGTTTATTATCTCTTTAAATATTCTGGTTATCTTTGTCGGTGGAAAATATTTAGGCAAGAAGGCTTGCACTAGTTGATCCCACGTTGTGATGTTTCCTGGACTTAGAGAGTTCAACTAGGCCTTGGCTCAATCTTTCAAGGTGAATGGTAATAGTCTCATCCTCACAATGTCATCTGATAAACCATTAAATTTAAAGGTGTCGAATATCTCTAAAAAGTTGGCCAAGTGAGTATTCGGATCTTCATTAGCCAAGCCATGGAATTGCACATTCATCTGCAACATGTTCAATAACACCACTTTAATCTCAAAATTATTGGCTTGGATTAATGGTCTCGTAATACCCTACTAATTGATGTTGAAACCAGGCCTCATAAATTCCATGAGAGTTCTTTCATGCTCGCATATATTTCGTAACCATTGTTTCTTCTATAGCTTATTGGTGCTTCACTTTTTGTAGTTCTCTGTTGTGCTTAGTGATATCTGAAAATTCTAAGTCTTCTATCTTATTTGAGCTCCTAATCAATCTTGTGTTCATGCACCTACAATCACACAAGAAAAATATAAAAAAAATCCTTAAATCAAACGAATTCAAATTGAACAAGAAAAACTTGTTTGGTAGTTTTAACTAGACTACAAATATATAGATTGTCACTTATAGTATAATTGATATCGATCCCACGAAGATTAAATCTAGATGCCTAAAAATCTGAATTGCACTTGTTTAAAGTAAAATAAAATTATCGAAACTGAAAATTAAACTTAAACTAATGAAACTTGAATGAATTTAATCACAGAAATAAGCAAACAACGAAGATAATTAATAAGGGGAACTTAGGGGTTGTTCTATCCTTATTTATCTTCCTTTTACCTTATTGATTTAATTGTGTTTGACCTAAGATTTCCTTAAGTTTCATTTTCCTGTCTCAAGGTGTAACTAATTGTCCGTAATTGAAATAAGATAGAATTAATCTTAAAATCTCTCAATTTACAAGACCTTTCCTAAATATTCAACTAGATGTGAAAAAATCCTATAGGTAATTAATAAACTAGTTAAAATATCTCTTAAACCACTTATTAATATGTTAATTGTAGGTCCATTAAGTTACCAACTCTCGTTGCGCACCATAACTCAAATAAATCAAAACAATCTCTCGATTCAAAGTGATTATACACTTAACAATTAACACAAACTATTATGCATTAAATCAATATAGTAAAAGTAGGATAAAAGAAGTCAAGAACAATCCCTAAAATAGATTTATCAATCCATAATCATGTTCAAATAAAGATTATTTAGATTAAACATCAAAAGAGAAGTAAAAGAGAAATAAGCTGATGAAGATTACGAATCCCCTTTTACTGGAAAATCTGGCCAACACTTGGTGAATCTTGATTTTCGTCCTTATTCTTAAGTTCTTCACATTTTTCCTCTTCTAAAAACCTTATTTTCTATCTTGGATGTCTCCTAGGGTCATAATGTGGCTGCTAGGTTAAATTCTCACGACATCTTAGTCCCAAAAATTCATAAAACACATCTCTACACATTTTGCCACATCACCTTACCAAATTAGCTTTTTCTAGCTTTGACTATGCTTGGTATTTTCACTATATATTCATCTATACACGTCCTTTTGACTTGAAATTTGATATGTAGCCTCCTCACATGTACTTCTAGCTCCCTATAAAATTTCATTACAATCTAAGCTTCTAAGGAAATCTAATGCATCACCGAAAATGCAGTACGAAAATAGGTACTAATTTTTAGTCTCATTTGTTATCTGTACATCTAAATATCAAAGTGTATCAACCTATTCCTCAAATAAGTTAGTATTTTGTCCTCAAACATAAAATAAAAAACAAGAAACAATCAAATACCTAAAAGATAATAGAAGGATGCAAAATTTCATACTAATTAAGATTAAAAGACATAAATAACACTTAAAAGGCCTAAAAACAACCTAGAAACATAGCACAAAAACACACTTATTAGAGGCTAAAAAACCTAATACTGTGTCCAACATACTTGCTTCATACCAACTCCATGTGATCTTACATCCTTTTAAAATTCTTGCCTTAATAATCCTACATAAATATAAAAAAAATGAATTGTGAGAGTATATATCAATAAAATTATAAGAATCAAAAGTAGACTGATGCTTCATTACATTGAAGACATTGAAAACTATCTTTTCATCTTGAACCCTTTAAGATGAGCTTTCCACATTGGACATTTATGATCTTCCTTGCCATGGCCATGAATGGTCTCCTAAGGATAATGGGAATTTTTTAATCCTCCCCTATGTCAAGCACCGATAAGTTTATTAGAAAAATAATCAAGTCCACTTTCATAAGCACATCCTTAACGATTCCTCTAAGATACCTGATTGATTGATCTTTTAACTATAGAGAAACTATAGTCAATTTAGGTTTTGACAATCCAAACTCCCTAAAAGTAAAAAGCTAAATTAAGTTAATACTTGCCCTTAAATCCATCAATGCTCTATTTATATGTAAATTGTAAAAAATGCAAGCAATAGTAAAATTTCCCGAATCCTTAAGCTTAAGTGGCAACTTCTTTAGTAAAATGGTCAAGAATTCTTCATTTAAACTAACAGTTTCATACTATTTAGGCCTTCTTTTATTAGCAAAATTTCTTTCAAAAACTTGGCATATGAAGGCATATGTGTTAAAGTCTTAGCAAAAGGAATGTTGATATGTAATTTCTTAAAAACCTTAATGGACTAACTAAATTGTTTATCTAATTTCATACCTTTTAGTCTTTGAGGATAGGGTATCATAGGTCTTACAAGATTTATGATGGGGTCTGCAAACAACCTAGGATGACCTCCTTTGTAGTTGACTCCTTTTCCTCTTCATTGGTCTCTTGACTAACTCCTGTTTCTTCACTCTCTCTAGTCTTGTCATCCTCCTTTGTGCTCTCCTAAGCTCTTTTGAGCCCTTCACTGCTCCTTAGTGAGATTGCTTTGGCATGCTTTCTTAGGTTGGCAATGAACTCACAATTCTCTATTTCATTAAACTTGCAAGCTAGCTCATCTAATTCTTTAGATTTCTGAGGGAAGCCTCCTAGTTTTTCATCCTAAACTTAGTAATAGAGATGTACTTCGTGAGTAACTCTTTAAGGTTGGATTTTTCACGTTTCATAAAAGAAAATGGCTTGAATCTTGAAGGTGGTACTCTCAGACATTGGAAGACTATAGTTGTCCCATTTTATTATTACTCTAAGAGAAATTAGGATGATTCCTCCTTCCTAGATTATATATGTTGGAGTAAGGATCTCTTCTTTTCCTGTTATAATTATCTATATAGTATGACTCTTCTTGTCTTTATGTAAACGAATTCCTTATTTAACATTAAGAAGATGAATGTGAATCTCCACTATAATGCTCACAATTGGCATAACTCTGTATAGATGAGATCTCAACTTCCTTCACACTTTGAATAAGATTATATAGCTTCTTTATTAACATATCCATCTAAGCTAAAAGTGCCACAAAAAATTCCATTACATGTGCATCAGTAGGTCTTATCAAAAGCCTCTCTGTATGGTACTGAAAACTATTTGTGGCCATCTCTTATTTTGATCTATAGACCTAATTGGCTATCTTTCTCATTAAGTTCCCCCTTTTACTGCATATATGGTAATCTTAGTCGATGGCGTGATTTTAGTGTAGAATATATCTACCTACTTCTATATAGAGAACCTATGACATGGAGACTTCACCAACATATACTAGAATTAATTCCATACCTCATATAAATTTTCATTCTTATACTATGTGAAGGGAGTGATTTCTGTCTTCATTTTTGCAATTTCTGCAAGAAGAAAGAACTTAGCCAGAAATAACTTCATTAGGTCATCTCATGTACTGAATGACACTGGTTGAAATTTGGCCATCTATGCTCTCACGTTGTCCCTTGAGAGAATGGGAACATTCTTAACTTGACTGCATCCTCTAAAACACCATTCTTTGAACAAGTCGCACATATCCAAGAATGTCTTCAGATGGTTGTTTAGGATCTCTAAAGGTAATCATCCAAATTGAGATTCCTTAACCATAGATATGATGCCATGGAGAATCTCAAAATTGACTGTAATGACCCTCAAACTCACAGTACTGGCAATGAGTTTGTTATTTTTCATCATAGTAAGATCCATTGTCTCCTGTCTCTCCTTATAATGGTGTATAATATCTTCCTCATGGCACTCCTATTTCTAGAGTGTTTTTTGGCCTAAAATTGCTTGTCTCCAATTTCTTCTTCTTTTACCTTGCTACTTTAATCTAATCTAGCTTCCTTGTACAAGCTATGAGCAGTTTTCTCAATTTCAAAATCAAGTGGTAAAATACCAAAATTTTAGCCATGAGTGTGCATAAAAAACTAAGAACAAACTAAAAAGACAACAATAAAATGTAACAAAAAATTAGAAATAAATCATGCAAAATTGAAACAACCAAATAATCAACTAAAGTAAGAAAGTAAAAAAACAAAATAAGATATAAATATGAGAAAATCAACACCATTTTATTCCTAATATCTCACATTTAAGTTCTCGAAAACAAAACTAAAAACTTGTTGTGATCTATATCTAAATAAAATCAACCCAATTCTAACTTAGACTGATAAAAAGAGAAGTGCACATTGTCAATAAGTAATATAAATTTGAGTATACTTAGTATTGTATTCCACAGAGACTAAAGTGCAACACAGCAAGTCAAAGATGTAAAATTACTCAAATGATCAAGATTTTAATGACACAAAATTAAAATTTAAAAAATTAATGAAATCCTAAAGAAAACAAAATCTAACACTGAATTGTGAGTAAGACTTCTCCAAGGAACAAATTAGTTAAGACTTCATACTTTAAAGGTTAATTACTTCTTTTTGTACGTGGGGAATGATTTAGGACCTTCTTCAAATAATCAAGAAATTACTAATGGTTATAGAAGCATCTTTTCTCTTTTAAACTTAAATTATCTACTTGGTCTATAAGTAACTTGGAATAAGAGGCATGAATATCAATAAATTTAAATATAAGTTCACGAAATTTAGGAATCCTCACACACGACTCCAAGGCTTAGTCCACTCTTAGATTTTAGTATGTTTCCCAATTTATTTTATAATAATTTAGACCTAGTGGCCATGGAATTACAATTATCTAAGGCACTAACTTTGGTGATCAATCTAAGTTGGGCAAAATAAGCATTCCATTAAGATAACAATAATTTTCCCATTCTGTTAATAACCCATTTAATCTCCTAACCTCATTCAAATCAAGTTACACATGCATATTCATCAATAAAACAAAAGATAAAGGCATAATAAATATAATTATTGAATGAAATATGAATATGGAATCAATACAAAGAAAAAAACTAAAAATACAAAAACTCTATAAGAAGATGGTCACTACCTATTAATTTCTAGATGTTTTCACCACTTGTATGCTTCTTTTAAGTCCTAAAAGTAAAGTAATGAAAGATTGAGAAGATAATAATGAGAAAACCTAACTAAGATAAGTGTTTATCTAAAATTTTAATCGTAGTTGCTAAAAGCGATGAAAATAATGTTTATATAGTCCTAGGGGTGACTGTTAGGGTTTTTGCTAAGTAGGGTAATGGGGTTACAATTTTCATTTCACTATATCCAAATTGCTAATTTTTTTTAATCTAATAGTGACTTAAGCAAGGCTTAAATTACTGTGCACTAAGCTAAAAAAGAATATGTTGAAAATTAGTCAATGATGCCCCTTCATGGATTCACCTATATAACTTCCATCTAAGGTTACAAAAATAAGAGCTTGAATACCACTTGTATTTGAATGATGGTTAACTTTTATATAGTGACGTCATTCTACTACCACTGTTATATTTGATAAGTGTGTCTTTAGGTTATTTTCATGTGTTTTATGTGTTTTTTATGTGTTTCAACCTTAGTTTATTTGTTCCTTTGCATCTTTTCATTTTCTTTTAGGTGTTTAATTATTTCTTGATTTTTTTAGTTTTTAAGGTAAATTTTGAACTTGTTTAAGGAATAGATTGATGCACTTTAGTGATTGGTTTCATAGGTAGCAGAATTTCAACATTGGATGTGGCACAGGTGACTTGGTTGATCCATTAGGCATAATTATAGAGCTCAAATGGCTATGAAATTTGGTTGGGAGTAAGATCAACATATGAGGGGCTTACAGTTTAAATTTGAAATCAATAAGAGTCCTGAATAAGGAGTTGTGGAAAAAAGAGTTTAGGATGCAAAGAGTTATCAAAGTGCAGTGCATGATGACACCCCTAGATAACAGGCAGAGCTGACTTGTTTCAAGTCAAAAATGAGATTTTTATATTGGGGAGCCTCCTTTTGACATATATAAGGGTTTAAAACCTTATAAGCCTCTAACAATCATTAGAATACATCCAAAATAGGCCACTTTAAGGGTTTTGGTGGCACCCAAAAGAAGAAATACCATCTTTCTTTAAAAATACCAAGATACTTTAACATCCAGTTTTTCCAGTTTTCTTGGAGTGAAGAGAAGAACTTCAAGACTTCACATAATTTATTATTTCTTCTTTTCATTAATTTTTAGTATGGAAAACATGAATGATAGTGGATTTATTATTGTTATGAGTGGCTGAACATTTTGTAGGAGTTACTCTGGAACTATTTTATGAACCTTGTTCTTATTGATTCAATGAATGGATGATTCTAATGTTTCTTGCGCATATACCTTTCAATAGATCAAGAGAGTGAGCTTGGGCATTTATGTTGGGTAGTACAATGAGTGTTACCTCCCAATAGGCCTATAAACGTTCAAGTTTCAAGTAGTTGAAGAGAGATCCTGGCTATTTATTTAATTACCTATAAGATTGCTTAACATCTAGTTAAATAGTTAGAAAAGGTTGTCTAAGTTGAGAAATAGCATAATTGATTATATCTTATTTCAACTAGGGACAACTAGTTACATCTTGAGAGAGAGTAATTGAACTTTGTAAAATCTTGGGTCAAGCATAATTGAATCAATAAGATAATAGGGAAGCAAAATAGGGATAAAAGTAACTCCTAATCTCAAACATTAGTTTTCAAATTCCTGCACTTTGTCTCAATTGATTGTCCATTATTAGTTTTTTTAATTTATTTATTTTCTAGGTTTTAGCATTTGAAAATTTTCCTTAAATAAAGTATAACTTGAATTAAGTGATGACTAAATACAATCCTTATAGGACGATATCTACTTATACTATAAGTTATGATTCGTGCACTTACGGTATTTGTTGATGGACATTTTACGTTGGTTTTGAATGTATATTTTGTTATGTTTTTGCCCATTTGATGTTTGAATTACAATAATATGGAGTTATTTGTGTTTATTTTAGGTAATTGGTGGATTAGGAGCAATTTAGAGGAGTTTTAGAGAAATTGGAACAAAAGCTTTCAACACATTTGAAGGCTAAATGAAAGACAAATTTGCTAGATATAGGGGTCAAACACCTATTGAAAAAAATTTAAAAAGAAAATAAACAAAAGCTTAAAGAGCCAAGAAGAAGACTTATGGGAGAGAGAGCTACTTTCCAGGAGAAACCAAAGTCAATGTAAACCAAAGCCAAGTCTTCCAGGAGAGGAGCTACACGTCATTAAAGTCAAGCAAGTCTTCTATAAGTCAAAGCAACTCTTCCATGAGAGAGCAACGTGATTAAAGACAAAGAATGTCTCCTTGGTCCAAACTTGGTCAACATATGTGGCATAGGAAGGAGAAGCTCTCCATGGTCAAATAAGATGGCCCTCTAAGTTTACTTTGTCAAAGAATTTAGCTACCTAAGCTCTTAATACGATGGGCTCCTTGCTTTTTTCGTATATGCGGGCTACACTCATATATGGCAGCTTGAAATCTTCATACAGCGGGAGAGAGGTGTAAATCTTGTAATACGATGGCCTTCCATTCCTATTGGTGGCTTCAAGAATAGCATCATACGGTGGCTTTCAACACCACATACGGCTACCTAAAAAACACATATGGTGGTGGAGTGGAGCTCTCTCAATCATGGACACGTGATAGCTTGGCAAGTGGTGTGGCCATCCAGGCATAACTTGGACAACAATTGTGGTAGAAAAGCTTCTGAAGCTTTGCCATATGGTGGGCCAAGCAATGTCTTGTAGCTTTGTAGCATACAATAGTCTCAACAATGACATATACAGCGAGTTACAATGCACATATACGACAGGTGCTCCATGTCTCCCATAACACTGTATATTGCTCTGAATGCTGCGTATCACTTAAAACAAGTCACAAAAATTCAGAAAACAACACAGCATCAAGATTCAAGCCCTAGCAACCTCCTACACTGTATAAAAATGCCACAAAGTCGTAGAAATAAGGGAGGCAGCGGAAGAAGATTTAAGTTTTTCCTTCTTATTTTTCCTTTCTTTTTCTTAGGTTTAGCTTAGATTTTCATTTTCTTTTGGGTTAATCTCTATATTTGCTACTAGATTGGAGCACCAAGTGTCTACAGGTGGATGTAAAGATGGGACTTCAACAGATTTATACCATATTTCAGTTGTATTTCCTTCCCTTTGTATCTTATTTGCATGGACTCTGGATTTTTATCGATGGATATATGTTTACATGTTTTATTTGTATTTCTATTGATGAACACATGTGCCTAAATGCTTGGTTAAGGTTAGGATTTTAATGGTTTTTGTGTTTGTTGGAGTAATTTTGCCTAATTAAAGTGTTTAAATTAATCTTGTGTTATTGGCCATCTTAGTGAGATTTTTAGATGATTAGAAAACTTATAACCATAGGCTTTTAATTATTGGAAGATTGATTAGGTAACACAAATTAATTTAGGTGTTGATTCGGCCCTAAAGTCTTTTGTGAGGGTTCGTAAGATTAACGAACTTGATCTTAAGCATCTTGAAATTAATGCCTTTTATTCTAGTCTTCTGTTAGACCAAAATCAGATGAATTTAGTTTAGAAGAGAAAAGATATTTCCATGACCATGGTTATATCTTGCATTAGTGGCATAGGCCTTAAGTATATCCAACGTTGTGTTCTTGTGTGCTTAACCCATTATATTCAAAGCCCTAGCTAATTTATTATTTGTTAGACTCTTTTTCCTTTAGCTTATGTTTAGATTGAGCTATTTGTTTTTATTTTCATTTTTTCCTTGTTTAGTTCCCTTTAATCAATCTTTTTTTAGTTGTCTAGATAATTAAAAATTAATTAATCTTGTGTTATGCTTATATTCCTAGGGATAGAATACTCATGTTTTACTCCATTTTATACTACTTATTGATAAGATGTGCTTGCCTTTGTCTGGTCTAGGATTAGAGTTATTAAATTTATAGTGTAGCTAGATCTCTACAAGTTTTTGGTGCCATTGTTGGGGAATCTAGTTTGTTAATACTTGGTTTATTAGTGTTGATTATTCCAAACTTGTTTTATTTGTTCTTTTCTCTTGTTTTATTTTCTTTGAGTTCTGGTTATGCACTTGGTTGTCTTTCTGTGATCATAGGTAGGCACCGACATGGATGGACAAGACTGTCTTAACTATTAGTGGTATGAAAATTTCGTATGTTTGAATGTATATTTTGTTATGTTTTTTCCATTTAATGTTATAATTACATCAATATGGAGTTATTTATGTTTATTTTAGGTAATTGGTGGATTAGGAGCAAGTTAGAGGATCTTTGGAGAAATTGGAGCAAAAGCTTTAAACACATTTTAAAGGCTTAGTGAAAGACCAATCTCCTAAATACAGGGGTCGAACACCTATTGAAAAAAAATTTAAAAGAAAACTAATAAAAGCTTAAAGAGCCGAGAAGAAGACTTATAGGAGATAGAACTATTTTTCAGGAGAAAACAAGTCAATGCAAACCAAAGCTAAGTCTTCTAAGAGAGGAGCTACACGTGATTAAAGTCAAGTAGGTCTTCCATAAGTCAAAGCTACTCTTCCATGAGAGAGCAACGTGATTAAAGACAAAGAATGTCTCCTTGATCCAAACTTGGTAAACATATGATGCTTAAAAAGGAGAAGATCTCTATGGTCAAAGAAGATGCCCTCCAAGTTTGCTTTGTCAAAGAATTTGGTTGCCTAAACTCTTAATACGATGGGCTCCTTGCTTTGTTCATATATGCGGGCTTCACTCATATAAACAGCTTCCAATCCTCATATGACGTGAGAGAGCTGAAAGTTTTGTAATATGGTGGCCTTTCATTATTAGTTTGAATGAATGATAAGTGTGTTTTCATAGTATGTTTCTAGGTTATTTTTAGGTGTTTTAAGTATTGTTTATGTGTTTTAAACTTAGTT
>JAOXYD010105403.1:0-11615 GCA_028565735.1 Pinacopodium congolense
ACCATAATAACATTGTTATAGTCCCAGTGTACTGCTGTTGTAGTTTGCAGTCATGATAGAAGAAAAATGACTGAGAGAGACGACGCCAATGTGGATGTGTTGATTTACTGTTTTGGTCTCAAGCAAGAACAATAGTGGTGAGAAATGATGCAATTATGGTCAGAGTCAGGCGCCGTTTTAGTTCGTAGAAAAACAAAATGTGATTGAACTGTATAATAGTTTAAGGATTTTTTAATAAAATTAAATGTAATATATTGTTTTGAATTGAATAAAAGAAATCCAATCATTACGCTTCCGAAGACGTAGGTAACACAAAGTTGCTGAACTTCATTAATCTCTCTTTTGTTTATTTTTCAATAAATTGGTATCAAAGTGTGGTTGAGGTGGTGATGAATTCTGTTTCCAAATTTAATGTGACGAAGTTTGGTGGCACTAGGAACCTTAGGTCATAGCAATAGAGAGTGAAGGATTTATTAGTGCAACAAGAAATCTTCGAACCTTTGGGTGACAAGAAACTTGAATGCACACATAATTTAAATTGGGAAGAAATACAGATGCAAGTAGTAGGTACTATTCAGTTATGTTTTGAACATGAGCTTATATATCATCTTATGAATGTAACATTTTTTGATAGAGGTGTGGTGGAAGCTAAAGAGTCGGTATTTGGAGAAATCTTTCATAAATAAATTGTATATGAAACATAAGTTGGATGAGCTAAAGATGTAAAAAGAAGGGGACTTGGTATAATATATTAATAGTTTCAATTAAATAATCTCATATCTATTAAGACTAAAGGCGAAAATTAAAGATGAGAACCGGGTCATAATATTGTCGTGTTCGTTGTCTCCCTCATATGAGTATATGGTGGCTACACACATATATAGAAAGGAGATAATTTGCATAGAGGAGATTATAACTGCATGATTGGCTTATAATCAATAGAGACAAAACTGTGATGAGAGAGTTCTAAGACGAATGATTATATGTGAAGGGTAATCAAGAACATGAAAGGAGATAATAAAGAAGGCTTGGAGAAATGAAATTCAAGGTCTAAATCCAAATAGAAGAAGGCTTGGAGTGTCATAATTATAAATAGCTGGACTATTTTAAAAGGGACTGTCTAAACAAAAAGGAATAGAAAGATGAGAAAAAAGATAAAGATGCCAAAAATTCTACTAATATGGTATAACGGGATGACTTAAAATGTAGTGATGGAGATATGCTTTTAGTATCATCAAGTTAGTTTACAGATTAATAGATTCTAGACACTGAGTGTTCGTATCATATAACTTCAAATAGGAATTGGTTTGATTCACATAGGTTAGGTAATTTTAGTTTTGTCCAATTGAGAGACAACAAAGTATGTGCAATTATTAGAGTGGGATAAGTTGAAATTAGGATGTATGATGGGATTGTTGAGAGGTTATATGATATTAGACACATGCCAAAGTTGAAGAAGAACTTAATGTCCTTGAGGACATTGCACGCTAATGATTTAAAGTACAAATATAGAGTTGGTAGTAGCATTAACGTAATTAAGGACATATTGACTATAATGAAGGGGCAACAAAAAACATTTTCAAGTTATTAGGGAACATGAATCTAACTAGATTTAATGCTCTGGAGTAAAAGGATATCATTACATTTTGCCATATGAGGTTAGGTCATCTCAATAAATATAGGATGATAAAGTTACATAACTGAGGTTTTTTGTAGGGTTTCAACAATTGCAAGTTAAGTTTTGCATACTTGAGAAACAATCTAAAGTGAGTTCTAAGGCTAGTAAGTATAAGACACATGGTATATTAGACTATATTAATTTTCATATATAGAGACCTACCAATGATGTATTATTAGGTGGATATCACTATTTCGTTACTTTTATTAATGATTTTTTTTGGAAAGTTTGAGTGTATTTCTTGAAATAGAAATCAAAGATCTTTGCTAAATTTTAAAAGTATAAAGTAGAAGTAGAGTATTAGACAGGCAGAAAGATCAAGTACTTAATAGTAGACAATAGTACGAAATATACAGATTCACAGTTTTAAGAGTTTTATAAAAAGTAGGACACTCATATTCATTTTATAGTACAAAAGACACTACTGCAGAATGGTATTTCAGAGAGGATGAATAGTCAATCATTAAAAAGGTTAGGTGTTTGAGGATGAATGAAGGGCTTTCAAAAGCTTTTTGAGTAAAAGATATGAATATGGCATGCCATCTCATTAGGCCGACATAGGAAGTAAGAGAAAAAAAGGCTTAAGTTGAAGCATCTAAATAAGATAGGCACCCATTTCCTGTAGGGCCTAAGCACTATTTTCTCAGCATCCTTATAGAATGAAATCATATTAGAGAGACTTCTGCTAGTTTAACTAACCGAGGGGAATTGGAGTATAAGCGCTTTCTTTCAGTTTTCAAACTTGAGACTTTTAACTTTCAGTAATGACTTGATTCTGTAAAGCACTACTGCCTTCTTATACTCCAATTCCCTTTGGTTGGTTAAATCATCATTAGTCTCTCTAATCTGATTTCGTTCCACAAGGATATTAACATAGGCTTCACTAAAAGGGAAGACTGTAAAGGAGGTATAAACAACTATTATGGTAGATTATTCTGGTTTGAGAACATTCGGGTGTCTAGCCTATGTGGATACTCATAATAATGAGAGATTAAAGTTTGAATTAAAATCAAGAAAGTGTATTTTTTTGGGCTATATGAAAGAAGTAAAGGGGTACAAATTCTAAGATCTTGAAGTAAGGAAGGTGATAATAAGTAGAGATATAGTATTTGATGAGCAGTTTATGATATAGAAGACTTATGAATAGGTTGGTTTAAAAATATGTTAAAGTAGTACTAATTTGATGTTGGTATAAGTGAAGTTAGAATAAAATTCATCAAATGGTGACAAGATTGAGAGTTTTAAAACAAGGGTTCAAGGTTTCAGTTCACTTATAGGGTAGCAGTAAAGTATAGTCACAGGCAGACCTAAAAAGGCTATGTTAGCCACCATTTATTGACGACTGAACTTATCTTGATTTCAATTAAAAGTCCTCATGATGGACTTAGTTAAAAAGGTAGGTGTTTGACATGTCCCTTGCTTGTGAATTTTGTAAGGTAGGTTGCTTTGGAGATCTTATTCCTAATATTAAACCCTAAGTGAGGTACAATTTTGAAATTTTGATTTCATATGCACTTACCATTAGTAGTGGAAACCTAGTTTCTTTTCAGGAGGCTATAAGTAGTCAAGTAAAGAATGGTTCGATGGATGCTATGGCTAAGAAGATGGAATCTCTGCAAAAGAAATAAATTTGGGAGTTAGTTAAACTTATAAAGGAAATAGACACTCTAAGATACAAGTGGGTGCACAAGAAGAAGCTAATAGTATTAGAAAGGGAAGGAGAAAAATTTAAGGCTTAGTTGGTAACAAAGGCATATTCATATTTAAAATGGATTGATTATGACGAGATCCTCTCTCTAGTGGTTAGATAGACATTTATTAGGATAATATTAGCATTAACAGCTAAATGGGATATGCACTTGGAGTAGAAGGATGTGAAGAAGATATTTCTTCATAGTAATTTAAAGATAGAAATTTATATGAAGCAATCAGATGTCTTCAATAAACCTGAACAGGAACATCTAGCTTATAAATTAAAGAAGTCTCATTATAAGTTGAAATAGTCTACACGCTGATAGTATAAGTGATTTGATTCATAAATGATCAAACTCAAATATAAGTGTTGAGAATATGATTGAAGTGTTTATGTTAAGAGACTTGGTAGTTGTTTATTCATTTTTTTTGCTACTGTGGATGATATGTTAACTACTATTAAGGATATATATGATGTGATAAACTTAAAAGCTTTGTTGGTACAAGAATTTGACATGTATCACTTAGGTCTTACTAAGAAGATTCTTGGCATAAGGATATGAAAGGATAGCAGCTCTAGAAAGCTATACTTATCCTAACATAGTTATGTTGAGAAGGTGTTGTGTAGATTTGGGATGAGCAGCGCAAAACCTTGAGTACTCCATTGATGAGTCATTTAAGGTTGTCTTGGAATTAGTGTCCAAAGATTGATAACGAGGTAGAAGAAATTATTCAAGTGTCATAGGATGTTTGACATGTTCGATGGCTTGTATAAGTCTAAATTTGAGACATGTTGTTAGTTAAGTTAGTAAGTTCATAACGAAACTTGGGAGAAAGCATTGGAAAGCAATTAAGTGGATATTCAGATATTTAAAAGGTGCCTTAGAGTATGGCACTATGTTTTATAGTAAGGATAATGATTTTAACAGTTATGGAATATATGGATTCAAGTTATGTAGGTGACCTAAATGATAGGAGGTTTACTATGAGATATATATTTACTTTTGATGAAGGGCTTATTTAATGGAAGTCGATATAGTATAGTCTATTATGGCCTTATCAACAATTGATTCAGAATAAATGGCATCGGCTAAGGCAACTATAGAAACCTTATGGCTCACTAGTTTGGTGAAGGAACTGGATATTGAACAAGTTGGAGTTCGAGTACATTATGATAGTCAGACCACTATTAATTTAGATAAGAATCACGTTTATCATATAAAGACTAAGAGCATAGATGTGAAGTGTAATAAGATCAAAGAGTTGATTACATGTGGTCAGATATTACTATATAATATTCATATTTTAGAGAATGTAGTTGACCTATTAATAAAACTAGTTATAGTTGATAAGTTCAAATATTACTTGGACTTGATCAACATTTTTACATGCTGAACATGACTGGTGCCCATCCTATCTAGTGGAGAGAAGACCCAAGGTATTTTGATCTCCATAGGGCATATATTCAATGAGATGGAGATTATTGTGTATGTGACTTATATGTACCAGTAAGTGGGAAGATATTAGAATTGAGTGAAGCGTAATGCAATGAGGCGTAGCGAAATGACAACATCTATTCCCTTTGGGTATTTTCTTAATTAGCCTCGTAAGACAAAAGAATAATGATAGATATAACAATGCCATTATAGTCCTAATGTATTGTCGTTCTATTCCATAATCGAGATGAAGAAAAATGATGGAGATAAATGACGTTGTTATGGATGTGTTGACTTGTTGTTTTAGCCCTGAACAAGAACAACGAGAGTAAGAAACGAGGTCGTTGTGGTCAGGGTTAGGTGTCATTTTGGTTCATAAAAAAATGATTATACTATACCATATTTTAACCTTTTTTTTTATAAAACCTATTGCACCTTATTATTTTGAGTTGAATAAAAGAAATCTAGCTACTATACTCTGGAGGATGTAGGTAACACAAAATTGTCGAATCTCGTTAAAAACTGTATGTTCTTATGTGTTTTTCTCTCTGTTCTTTAATTTCTTATGCATTTATTTCTCGACAGTAATTTATTTATGTATTGATGATATAATTCAATTAAATAAAAATAGTTGGTTTATTATTAATTTTCCTATATAATAGAAGCTTTTATCTTTTTTTTTATAAAAAACTAAGAAATAAGAAGGGAAACTTTTATCTTTTTATAGTATTACTTCTAACATAACACATATTGTATTTGCTTATGCACCATGCCACTTTTAGATATCAAGTCAATCATATTTCATATGTGACATATGACCACTTAATTGTAGAATCCAAACACACATATCTTATTAAAATTAAAAACTTGCTAAACTTACAAAATATAGTAGATAAAAGACTCAATGAACCACTTTTCATAAATAAACAATAAATTCTTCAGCAATTTGTAGCATATAGATTTCATATCAATAAAGTAACTACAATTTAAAAGTCTGATCTAACACTTATAATCAAGCATCCTTTTGACAATTATTATTTCGGCAACCTCTTTAATTAGTTCGGTTCACAATTTATATAAATTCACATTTCCGTTCACATCAAGATCCTTTTCACATGAAATATCTAAGCAACAATTAGGTATATATATATATCAACCTAAAAATAATAGTAACAAAAACTCTCTCCAGTTACCATTATGTTTAAAAAATCGTATCACTATATGAAAATAATGACCCTGTCCAAGGTAAATGTAAAGTAAATTAAGATGTAATGCATATTTTTCACAAAAACATAACATAATAGATTATATGAATAGTGCCATATAACCCTTAAATGTTCTATACATGTCCAGGATATATGGTGTGATCATGTCTTGAATAATACAATACAAAAATATTTAGTTTTGATAGCATATTGGACTGACAATACTCTCCAAGTGTTATACATCAAGATCAACTCATCCTAATTCTATTAAAAAAAACATCAAATATAAATCATTTAGCAAGTATCAAATAAATCAATTTCAAATTCCATCAAAACTTCATAAAATTATAATAAAAAAATTTCACTTCACCAACTTATGTAATAACCATAACAACACAAACGTTAACAATTTTTTGAGTCTCATATATTAATACCCAGTAACAAATTGTGCAATTAGCTTCTTGGCATCGGTTAAACAAACACGTTAGATGTTGAAAAGATTATTTCAGTTTTTAATAATGTCTAAGATAGGGATGAGAGGAATAAGTTTACAAACTCAAGATAGGGACTACAAGTACTAAATCTTTGAATGTGGTTCCAGCAACTAGCTGCGTTGGTGCACAGCTCCATTTTGGATTAATGTCTGAAGTGAGGGATAGCAGCAGTATAACAGAGTAATGATAAACAAGACATAAGCAATTCTTAAAGAGATAGGAAATATGTGAAATAATTGTAAGTTCATCTGTAATTTGCACGGTAAGACGGAAGTCAAATATAACATTAAATAATTATGTGATTATCATCTTGGTGACATTTATGGTCATCAAGACTAATGTTGTCTAAAATACTTTGCATACCAACAAATATTTAAAGTATGTAGCGTAGAAATAATTTAGGTAAACCAAGTCGTAACTCCAATGTATTGAGTAGGAAACAGCACCACCTTAAAGTTGAAACAAAAAATACAAAAATTAGAAACAATCACTTAAAATTTCACATAACAATCCGTTCACATCGCAAATTGAGCAAGACTTGACATTGTTAAAATAATAATATTACATAAAATTTTATGTTTGCTATCAAAGAAGACCGTAAGCTGCGGGCCTCCACTTCATTTCATCGGCATCTTCAAAGCACTTAACCATGAATGGAGTTCTTGGAGACTCCACATACTCTTGGTGATTCCTGTACTTTACTTTGAGTTCTTCAACTGTTGCCTGTAAAACTCTGATCTCCTTTTCAAGTCGTTCAATTTCCAAAACTTGTTTTTGGCTTGTTTCGTCTGCAAAGTTTCTAGATCTAAGACCAAAATAAGCTCGTGCCACCAACATTAAATGATCTTGTATGAAGTCAACTTTGAATCCCATGAACTGCAACATCTTTGTGCGGTTCCACCAAGTCTGGAGTTTTTCTTTCTTGATTTGCACAACTTTAGTTGTCTGCATACTGTATATAATCTCACATAAGTAAATGAAACACATGGATTTTACTCTTGGATCTAACATGGATCCGGAGCTAATATCTCCATGTTTACCATTCACCAACTCCTTCATCATGGGGATGAAGATGCGACGGGTAATGTATTTGCCGTACTGGACAAGCCATCTCTCATTGTATAAAAGATCCAACTTGATTCTTTTTCTTGGATCAATAGTAGAATCAAGCTTCTCTACGAACTGTATGAATGCCTTTTCTGAATATGGTGAGATCTCTAGAATGCTGTGACTTTCTTCACAGTTCTCATCAGTGTTACCCGTAAAGAATTTCAATGCACTATCATCTTCAAAAGATTCTTCGTCACTGCAATAATTAAGGGGACCAAACTCTGAAACCCAGGTCATGTCATCATACATTCTTTTGATAGTGTCGCCAAACTTATTTTTCTCATCTTCATTGAAACAATCAAGTATTTCACACAGGACGGATGAAGGGTAGGTCTTTAATACTTCTTCACTCATACCCTCATTTATGGCATTGTTTTGTTCGACTTCGTTGTGCTCCAACTTTTCCACTATAGTTCCCTTGATAATCACTTTGTTCTTTTTAGTGACTGGTCTGTTTAAATACCTCAATGATATGTGATTTTCACGGTCTCCTTTTAAACATGCCATAACCTGAAAATACAATATATGAGATTAATCAAGATGAAAATAGATAATAATTAATGATCTCTTTTTCGTTCACTATATCTAAAAATTTAAGTAAAAAACCTTGAATTGACATACCTCAGACATCGCGCATTTTAATTCAACAGTATATGAACACCTTTTGCAATTGTAAACGGGGAGAAGAGGGTCTCTTTTTTCCTCACAGAAATAACAGTATTGTTCATGTGTGCCATAAATAATATAATCCTCTAAAGTCAGAAAATGCATGTGCTCATCATCTTTAATGGTGTATGGCAATGGACCGCACAAGAGGTGGAGTGTGAACTTGCATTTCGAGCAACGGAATGCAGTCATGTCAAAACAAGTCTTGAGACAAGCTTCGCACTTAGCGTGACCATATACTTTGTCTACAACATGTAGCATGTGACAATCATGATCGGCTAATTTGACAGTGGGCATCGAGTAAATGCATTCATAATCATAGTTGACATCGCACTTGTAGCATCGAAAGAACAAGCCACCGGAAGATTCATCAAGACACACATTGCATCGCTTCCATTTTGTACTTTTACAAAGAAAAATAGTATGCTCAGGGTCGATTGGAGTTTGAACCTCTAGCAGATGCTCGGACCAGGGCTTTTCCAACTGAAATTTGCAACCAAGGCAATCAGTTTTCTTCTGCAAAGCACCAGTTCTGTGACAGGTATGTTCAACTTGAAGAACCTTAATTTTACCTACAAACCTCAGGGCACATTTAAGGTGCAATTCGAAGCCGCACCGGATACAGGCATAGCACACACCAAAGCCAGTATGCTCACAAACACAGCAGTAATAAGACGCACGTATAAGCAATACGAGGAAATCACGACAACCGTGATAAATGCTATAGAGTTGCCTGGGTATGTCCACACATGACTTGTGAACATAAAAGTTACAAACAGAACACTCATAGTAGATCGGACGAAAACAAAGCTCTCCGCATAGTTCGCATATACTTTCATCATCTTCCTCTTCCTCGATGATTTCAACAGTGGAATCATCTTCCTCTTCCTTGATGTTTTTAACAATGGACAAGGGGTGTCTGTGAAGAAGAGATTCAATCTGCTCTTGGGTTTCAGGGTTTCTGCTGGTGCTTGGAAGTTGTTTTAGGGTACAAACATAGTCAACATTCCATCGACAACGTCGACAATGATAGAAAAAACCTTTACTAAACTTGCCACAGGCGTCACACCCTCCGGATGAGATGACAAGAATTAGTGGGCATGAGTGCATAAAATGGCAGATCTGAGCAGGAACATTGGAGCATGACTCATGCAGACAAAAATCACAAGAATGACAATAATAGGATTGACCCAGTACTTGTTTCTCACAACCTGCGCAAATAACTGAATCTTCGTTGTCCACGTCTGCAAGTTTCAACGGATGTTTGTGTAGGAAATGATCCAGCACCTTGTGCCGCTCGTCGGGATGCGTCTGTCTTGAATGCCGTTGACCGATCAAGCCTTCATCATCATTGTACTCCTCCATAACTCCTGCCACTGTAATCGCTTTTTTTTTTCCTTTCTCCGATCTGAAACTATAGAGATTGACTTTCCTTGTCTCGTCCGTGTTTCCAGTAACTCATTAATTTAAGAGAATTATGATTTGTCTGATCAGACGAGGCCTCCTGAAGTAACCTTCCTTAATGTACTTGAGTCCAAAACTTTCATTAAAATAACCATTTTGAGGTCTACTTCATCAATAATATAAAAATGCTATTCCTGGATGTATTACCTCAGCATCATCACAAAAAAGACGTCAACCTGGTATGTCCATTGGTATCTGCACGTAATATGTTAAGGTGACAGAAGCCGAAACATGATAACTTGAACAAAGTGAGTGGTTGGGTGAGGTCAACAACAATCTCGCCCAATTACTTTCTTTCAATTCATTATTTTATACGGTGCCTCCAAATATCTACAATGCCCTTTGAATTTTAATTGTTTGTCACTGTATATTAAGACACTTTAGAGATTTCTCTTTATAATGATCGAATGACATAAAAAAAAACTTTTCTTATTTTAAAGTTCTCAAGAATTTATGATTAATAGAAAAAGCTAAAAAAGATCAAAGAGGCTATCTTAAAAATTTTAATAAAAATCAGAACTAAGCGTATAAAATTTGAATATTCTATAGTCCTTATTTAAGATGAATTTTAAATTTTTATATAATAACTATAAGAACTTATTCATAAAATATTAATTCACAAATATTTCACAAAAATATTATTAAAATATAAAAATATTAATTAAATTTATTTTATTTTTCTTTTAAAAATAATATTAAAAATTTTCCTTTAATTAGCATGTTGGATTCTACTTTTAAAATTTAAGTTAAATTAGTATAAGCACTTTTTTTTTAATTTCTTTTCAATACCTACTTTTTTTCCCCCCCTCTCCTTTTATTTCTTTGCTTTGGTTTTTGACAATCTTGAAACGTTGCTTGACTGGACAATGGCAACACGTGCCAACGTAATACTTTTTCCTTTCTCCAATTTGAAAGTATAAAGGTTGACTGTTTTTGTTTGGCATCTTCCCTTGCGTATTTTGTTTTTTTATTTCTGGTGTCACTAACCTAATTACTTAGAATCTTTAGACAGTAATTATATTTTGTTACGGGGAGAAATTTGGGGAGGCTTCATTTTTTAAATACTTTCTATAATTTAATAATTTAATATTATTACATTTATTAAATACTTTTTTAGTCAAAAAATTGAAAATTTTGATGATTATCTAATAAAATATAAATTAAATTATGTAAAATTAATAATAAATTAAGTTAGAGTTAAATCTTTGTATGTCTTTTAACAATATTTTTTTTACACCCTTACACCAAGTGACTAGGTCAAATTAAACCAATGAGTTTAGAGAGGATGTCTAAGATATCCTCTTCTACTAGGATTTAAATTTTGGTAAAATAAACAAAATTAATTTGAAAATAGACTAACCAAATTAAACTCAATTATCTAATCAAAAGTTGTAAAAAAGAATCTTTGCAACTTTCTTTGGGTATCCATTAAACCCTTAAAGTTGCACTTTATCTTAATAAGCTCCTAAAAGTTATATGGCAGGACCCTTTATGTTGATGGAGTGGGTGAATGATGTCACAAACCCAAAACGAAAAAAAAAGAATATCTTTTTAATTCATCGAGGATTTGTGATTATAAACCTTAAGAAAAAATTGTAAAGAGAAAGAAAAGCATAAGTTATGAAATGTTAATCCTTTAATTCTCAAGCAATGAAAACTTAAACACCACTAATTGAAAAAAAGAATAAAACTGAAATTGAAAAAATAAAACTAAAGAGATGTTTAGTTGAATTATGAGTTGTGATTTTATGTTATGATTGTTGTATTTTTTTATTGGTTGTTATATTTTTTTTCGATTTTTGTACTATAATAGTGTATTTTTTTTACTTTTGTGTTTAAAAAAATAAAAACAAAAACAAAAAACTAAAGT
>JAOXYD010105414.1:0-11614 GCA_028565735.1 Pinacopodium congolense
CTCATTGACACATTTGGTAATTTTAAGAATTTTTCAGAAGCAATCAAAAATCGTTTTTAAGGTGTTTATGCCAAAATAGCCATTTTAAAGCCTTTTCCAAATTTTAATCAATTTCTCTAAATTTTACCTAAATAATTTTATTCCAATCAACCTGGTAATTAAGTAATTAATTCCCCATGGATTCAACACTCAGAGTCTGAAATAATACTCCACTTTATTACTTTTGCAATAGGTGCACTTGCCTTAAAACTCCGTTGGTTTTAAATTAAATCATTTCAAAACACCTGTCATTTTTAAAGTCACCTAACCAACGCAACACTTAAGTAAATATACACGCTCATTAGCTTTAATATATCTTAAGTTTAGCTTTTAAAGGATGTGAAAATTCTCTCTCATATTCTTAAACTTAAACCTCTTTAGCTTGTTCAACTATAGCTTCCAAATTATTGTCAAAACCATTAAGAAGGGAGTTTGAGGAAGAATTACATAGTCGTAGAATTTTATCATACCTGATCCAGCCAAATTCACATTTGGTTCACACTATTAATCCCACTTTACCATATCTATAAGAGTTAAAACTATTAAACTATTCATATCATCTAAGAAAGGGATCTAAACTTATTTGTAAAAATAAGATAAACATGTTAATCACCTTAGTGTTGTTTCCTAGGAAGGAAGGTAGAAAGATAAAGAACATGAGTGTTTTCTCTCTTAACAAGTCTTTGAGAATGGAAAAATTGAGGCATATTAAAAATGCTATGTTTGTTAAAGAGGGATAGATGATTGCAGACATCAAAAGTGTCTTTACAATAGTTGTATTTTACAAGGAATATTCCTATGTAATATTCTTAGGGAATATTTCAAATAATGATTCTTGTTAAATCATTAATATGTCTCAAATATTCCTGCTCAAGTAAACTAAAGACCAGTCGCTAAAAGTTGTCGTAAATCTATCCTAACCAAACCTATACAAGGGAACCTAAGATGGATATTTAAAGATCGATGTTTCTTTTAGGCCTATCTCCAAGAGGTATCTAAGGATTTTCTAATATTGTTTAAGAAGTAAACTTTAAGCAACTTGGTTTGATTATTACAAACTATGGCGAATGTGGTTGAGTAATTAATAGATGATCCTTAGGTTACTTGAAGGGTATCTTGATCAAACCAACATCTTTGAGGGTCTGAGTATTAAAAGACAACATTCCTAATAAGTATACATAGTGGGATTAATTTATTAAGCACGGATTATCATCATCATTAAGACTTATATGCTTTAACCTATGTAAGAGGCCTAACTATCTTAAAAAGGATAAGTTCAATCAAGATAGGATACATCTATATGAGTAGGTAGAGTCTTAATTAAACACCATCTAAGCTGTAAGCCCTATGGCACTCAAGAGGGGGGGGTGAACTGGTTGTTTAAAAAATTCTTTATAAATTAAAAAACTTTAATTACCTTAAGCCAATTTTAATTATATGAAATTTATAAACCAAAATTCAACCTAAATGGAATATTATGCTTATGCCAATATCAATCAAATTCAAGCAATAATAAAACAAATATAATGAGCATAAATATAAAGAGAGAAGGGAAAGGAAGAACACCAAGATTTATAGAGGTTCGCCTACCCCAAACATAGACTACATCCTCTCTCCAACTACTTATTGGAAATTTACTAACAGCTAATCTTACTTTAATTGGGGGAAGAGTAACCCTTATAGAAATCTTGATTATAAGGCCAAGAGGAATCCATTACAACAATATTGGTTATAGGCCAAGAGGAAGCTATCTAACAATATTGGTTAAAGGCTAAAAGGAACTTTTCCAACAATCTTGGTTAAAGACAAGAGGAACTTATCACAATCTTGATTCTAAGTCCAAGAGGAACCTATCTAAAAATCTTAGTTAAAGGCTAAGAGGAACCTATTACAATCTTGATTCTAAGGCCAAGAAGAACCTATCAATCTTCCTTTCCAATGGGTGAAGGGAAACTCGTACAACACAATCAAATTATACAATTTTTGTTCCACATGGACAGCCCCTAAACCAAGCTCCCTTGAGCTTCAACATGAGCTTATATAGCTTCTTAAAGCTTTATCAAAATCAATAGAAGATAAGCACTCAAATGTAACTAATGCAATTCTTATGCCTTATGCAATGTATAATTCACATACAAGGCCTAAAGCAATCCAATTCACAATCAAATATTAATGCAACTCAAATCTTGTTTTTTACTTGCTAAGAGGAACCTATCAAATCTATTTTAAAGGTAAAGAGCAGCCTATACTACAATCAACAACCATCACAAATCAATTCACCCAATTTATATAACCAATACACACCTTTTATAGTGTTTCTCTAATGCTTATGCAATACAAAATGATTCTAAATTTTGTAGAGGCAAAAAAAGATTATAAAAAGCCTCTTAAAACTTTAATAAGTCATAAATAATCAAATTGAAACACTGAAAATGTGATTAATGCATTCAAAAATTAGATTTAACAAATATAAACACAACCAATATAATCACTTAAAAATAAAAAAACAAATACTAGAAACCTTCTAAGACCTTTAGCAAATATAAAACAATAAATTTGCAGCTCCGAAAATAGATTTAAGTAACAAATCTAATTGAACAATGAGTTACCAAAAAAAACTTGACATGTTTGAGCAATATGTGTTCTTAGACCTCAAACTAAAGTTATGAGTGCTTAAAAATCAAAGTAAAAGATACAATGCACTCTTGAGACCTTAAGAAAAATGAAAATCACTAACTCAACCACCTATAAATTGATTTAGGAAGTTAAAATAGTGGTTGAAACAAGAAAAATGAAAACTTTGACAATTTTGAGAGCAGAATGTTGAGAGCTTAAAAAGAAACATTTTAATCACGTAAAAATTCAAAAGAAAGCTTAATAAACTTAATCTACGTCTAAGAAAACTGAAAACAACATGTTTTCAACAATAAAGTCGAATTAAAAATAAGATAAACCAAGATGTATGAAGATAGCACAAAAACAAAGACTATTTTGATAGCATTGAGAGCTTTAAGTGATTTGATATTTCTAATTCATTTTTCAAAAGTTATAAAATTGATAAAACAGTTTGTGACACATATTTATTGTGTTAATAGAGGTTTAGAGTTGTTAGAAACAAAAACTAGCCATTTGGAAGACAAAAATCTGTTAAAAACCGAAAGAAGAAACTAGCCATTTAGCTGTCAGGACAATACGACGGTCTCTTTGTTACATACGGTGCCCTAAATCCCATCGTATTAAATTGTTATCTAGAAACGCAATACGATGGGTTAGATAGACCACTGTATATCAGCATATGCCACAGTACTTGTTTAGAAAAACTAGAAAACCAAATTTAATCAAGCTACAAACTCATCCTAACATTAATCTAACATAATTTAGGTTTGAAACAAGTTTTAAAGCATATATCAAGGATTTCTCAATTAATAAAAACATTCAATTGATTCAAAACATAAAAGGTAGCTTTGATTAAGAAACCTTTCATATTTAAACAACTTTAAAACCTTTTTAAACAATTCTTAAACATTTCATAAACAAAAATTCATAACACAATGACATTCAAACAAATTCAGACATATATAAATAAGTTCAAGCAACAATTCAATTAACCTTAAACATATAAAACACATTAAAATAATTCATGTTGCATAAAAAAAATCAACAATTAGCATATGTCAACCTAATTCAATTCCTACTATGCCAATGATATAATATAATTCAATTAATCACTAGAACTATAATTCAACTCATATATGCATGCCTATATACAAATGTTCATGCAAATGTGAGAGCCCTTTCCAAGTATTGATTAAGATCAAGAAGACTTACAACTTAAGATCCTTTTCTAAGCCTAACTAACATTGATCTTCGTTCTCTTAATCATAACTTGATCTTTAATCCTTTGATCCTTGATCATCCAATGCTTGAGCTTTTCTACCTTTGGCTCCACAAACATTTTTTGCACTTCAACCATTTACCTATCTTAATTACACATCAAAACTCAAACATTAGTAATAATAATGTTTTTTCATCATCAAAACACATGATTATAACCATCTTGGGTCAACATAAGCTATGACTCTACGAAGGATAGTTATAACCCAACTAAAATTTTTAAAGGATTACCTAAGTTATTATGATTATTATTATTGAACTCAACTAAAGATTCCTATCCATACTTAGCACCTCTTGGCTTTTACTAACTTGAGTTAAAGTGTCTTTCTAAGAACACCCTTAATACTTTAAATAGTGATAGGAATGAATTTTTTTTAAATATTTTTATATGATGTTTCATTTTAATTCATTCCTATTTTTGATATAAAAGTACTTAATTTGTGTTATATTATACTTAATGGCATGTTTATTGTCTTAACACAAGATATGGATCAAATTATGAAGGTCTAGAAGCTATTGGAGCATAAATTCTATGACTCTTCAATTTGGAATCAAAGAAAAAAAGAGAAAAACTTGGAGGGTTTATAAGCTAAGTCTTGGTAGCTACTGTGATAAGAATATAGTAGAACATTTAAAGCTCCTTCATCCATGCCTAAATGTCAGCTACAACATCTTGGTTTAGAAACTTAAGATGGCATCACCATGGAGCAACCAAATATGGTAGCACACTTCAGCGTTTTGGAGGCAAACATCATAGTAAAAAAGAATGACAACCTCTTATACGTTGAAGGAGGAAGCTTTCCTTTGTTTTGGATGACATCAACATCAATGTTTTGGAAGGAGCTTTGGCTTGACTTGGAAAACACACAAAGCCCTTGATATAAAGACATAAACAAGCCAAAAAGAAAAAAAAAATAATGTGTCTAGAGAGAGCTTACCTAGAAGCTTGGAGCATGGCTGCTGGTGAGATAGCAAAGGCTACTGGAGAGAGCTTTCCTAAAAGATTGGAGATGACTATTGGTGACAGAGGAAGCAACACTCTTAGCACCCATTTAGGATTTAATTTGAATTAATCTACTATTTATTACTTTTAGATTGTCAACTTGTTTGTTAGCTTTCCCTTTTATTTTCTCTTTTTTTTGTTTAGTCTTTGTCCGAATGCTTGTCTTAGTTCTTTGGTTTTGTTTTGTTTTCAATTGCTTTTCTTCTTATCAAAATGCTATAGTTTTAATTCATGAGTTTTGCTTTCTTATATATTAACCTTGGAGTTTATGTTATTCTGTTATGTTTATCAAGTGTTAAGTTTATTTCTTAAGTTTTCATTTATGTTTAGTGTCTTTAGTTAATTTTGTTCTTGTGATTTTAATTATTTAACTTAAATATTTTCTCAATGTTAAGGTGTTGAAATTTTTATTTAAAGTTTTAGTTTTAGTTTAGTTGAATTAAGTTTTAGTTAATTAGTTAATAGTTTAAGTAATTTGTGTTTTTATTAGTTTAAGTGTTGATTAGTTTATTGTATTTTACTTTGTGTTTGTCCTTTTTATAATTTTTATTGCATCTTAGTTATATTAGTTCTTTTTATGTTCAAGGGTTTTAGTTTTTCTTCTTTAAAACATTAGAAATATTAGTACACCCTAACTCTCTATGGGATCGACCCTGACTTGCCTTAACTATATAGGTAGGTTAGTTAGGTAATTTTACTATTTGGGAGTTTGCGACGACTCATCAAATTTTTGGAGTCTTTTCCGGTGAGTTGGGTGTGTTATTTGTTATTTCTTGTATTGTCTTTCTTTTTTTTTTTTGGTTGAGTTTTTGTCAACTTTGTGTTCTGCTTATTTATGCCTCATAGCTTTTTCAAGTCATGGCTTATTTTCAACACTCTTTTTATTCTAATCCTTCTTGCATTGATTCTTATCTTGATGGTGATCTTGAGGTTGCTACTCTTTTAAGGTTGGAATAACAAGTAACAAATCTCACATCCTTAGTTGCTTAAATTGCGATAGATACCATAAAGCCTAAGGTATATGATTTTTGTTTATTTTTAGGCTATTATAGTGATATATGTCCTTCCTTGTAGCTTGAGTAGCACTTTTATAAGATTGGTGGTTCCTATGAGTGCCAACATGAATGATATGATCCTTACACTCTGAGTTACCATTTGAAGTGGGAAGATCATCCTTAATTTTTAGATAGGAGCAGTCAGCATAGATTCAGTTCTCCACTACCATGCTATGAGAGTCAATCGCATTATCCATCCATGCCTTCACCTCGAGCATCGCCACCATAAGCTGATGGGATGCTATTAGAGGAGATCGTAAAAATCTTAGCTACAAGCACTCTCTAGTTTAAACAGGATACGAGGAGTGGCTTAAAGGACTTAGAAGATCAAGTGAGCCAACTGGCATAAGTGATAACAAGACTAGAAGCCTAAGTCTCGACAAGCATTCCTAGCCAACCCAAAGCCGACCTTAGTGAGGTGATATGTGATCTTTCACCAGAGGGTGGAGAATGACAACAGCAAGAGGAGCTGGTTGAGGAAAAGGAGTTGATCCTAGCATAAAAGGAGGATGAAATATCTCTTAAGGTAAGTGGTACTTGTTTTAGTATTACTAACTACATTTCTAATCCTTTTCCTAACAGGCTCGAGAAAGAAGAAGAAGAAGAGGAGGAGAAGAAAGAAGAAGGAGAGGAGAAAAGAGAACAAGAAAGGAGCATAAGCAAGTTAAATTCTTGAAGGAGATGGGTGTGAACAAGTGGGAGTTAGAAGGTGATAAGCATAATGTCGGATCTCGAAAAGCATTTCCTACACCACTAGGGAGACCATTCTATTCGAAAGGAGATGTGTATGAAGGCAAAGGGAGCATGGAGTATGATGGTGACACGATGCAATTCCACTCCTATCTTATGCGACATCAAGCTGACTATGAGTTATGAGCTTGCTTCGAAGAAAGTTGCTTCATACTCATCTTTGAGTTTGAGAATGCTTCCTATTAGGCTCAAGCATCTATTCGATAATGGATGACATTAAACATGTCAAAAGTCAAGCTTATGATCTTAACTAAGTGCTTAATGGGACGCATCCCATCGGTATCCTTTAATTTGTGTGCTTTTTTCTTTTGTAAATGTCTTTTGGTTGGTTTGTGTTGTTTGATTTATTTGTGTTTTGGTTATAAGTGGTAGTTGAGTTGCATTCTTCTTCAAAAAGGAAGTTGCAATCTCTATGCTTAAAGTTGATTTGGCTTCTTCAATCCAGGGGAGTACTTATGTTCCCATCCCTCTTACATATGTTTTCATTACTTTTAAGACATTGGAGACAATATCTCATTTAAGTTTGGAGTTGGCACAAGAATGAAAATTTTTGCACTTGAATTGTTATGAGTTTGATGGTTATGATTTGAATATGTTAACTTTAGATGATCTTGATCTTTAGTTGTTAGTTTATTGTGGTTTTTGAAGGAAATTGATGCTTTTAATTTGGTGAATAATGAATGGATTTGTCTTTTTAATTGTGTAGGTTTTTTATTCATTCAAACCATGCAAAGTCCCTCACACGTCCAAACACATTCAGCCCATTAAAACCATTAGTTGTCGTTTACTTCACATGGCAAAGTCGTTTTTGCCTAGCTTAATTCAATTGCCAAACTTCCAAAACTTCTTAACTCAATTGCCAAGCTTCTCTTCAATGCTTCCAATCCTTTTTAATCTTTTTCTTTTCAATAAAAATTTGTTTCTAATAATTAATTCTGCATCTAAACATAATATAAATACAAAATAAACATTTAAGAACTAGAATAAGGTTGAATTCATAATGAATTACATATGAAAATATCATATAATTCAACTCTATCAAATACCCCCACACTTGAACTATTGCTTGTCCTCAAGCAATTTAAACTCAACCAAGAAATTCTATCAATTCATTTTCACAGAAAATTAAGTGTATGCAATTATTCAAATTTTGGCAAACTCAAGTATCAAGCTACTACATATATCATAATTGCTTTTCATCAATACATATAAACAAAGTCAAATGAAGACACAATTGATAAAAAACAAGCATAAAACTAAGATGGACTTTCTTCGGTGTTCACTCAAATCACTTTAGTATGTGAGGGTTGGTGTTTCACTCGAAACCCTCTCTAAGAGACTACACTACCATTGCCTTATAGATTCATCAATTCTCTACCATATAAATTACATGCCATGATGGATGAAAAAGGGCTTTTACTTGGTTGTAACGGGATTTAGGTTAAAGTATGGCAACAAGGGTTAAGAGAGTTATTCATAAGTATTGATAAAGTACTATGTAAAAGGGATAACCTAATATCAATTATGAGATAAACAAATGAATATAACAGATTAAAACTACTCATCACTAACAAATGCTACTTTGTTTGATTCTTCTTTCTTTCTTTCCTTCTTTTTTTTTCCTTTTCATTTTTTTTCTTTTTTATTTTTTTGACTTGGATAACACCATAAACAAGAGAAAACAATAGTGGCACAGATCAACAATTACGCGAGAGAAGTATCTCTCAAAACATCTCATAATAGAGTATAAAATAAGAGTCCCTAACTTATAAACATAAACTGCTTACTTATTAGTTCATTTAACTTGTTATACGGTAAGGCTAAAGGGTTTTTGGGTTTCTATGCAAGGTGATTAATATAAAAAAAATGGTAAAAAAGGCTCAAAAGCAGTTTGCAAAGGCAAAAATGACATGGTGGGTCATTTAAGCTAAAGGGTTCCAAAAAAATAAGGCCTTAAATCATATCTATAAAGCATGCATCTCGTAGTTTCAAACTGATTCCATGGAAGTTCGGAAGGTAATCTACAACATAACACACAATAAAGAAGATAAAATGACTATGAAATGCAGTCATATAGGCTCAAAACCTCACATTTGCTTATGTGAAAATCCATCCAAATTTCATACATTGCATCATTATGCAGGTGTAAAATGTTTAACTGAGTTTATGTAATCAACTACTTCAATTATTCCATATGATTCACCTTTTAATCAAGCTACCTAACCAAAATTAAAGCATACAACTCAATGTCAGCCTAACTACCACGACATAATAACATGGTTTAACATTTATCACAACAATTCAAGTGCACAAATGCAAAAAAATTTCAAAATTTTTCAATTCAAACTAGACTAGCCCCACCCCCACACTTATAATGAACATTGTCCTCAATGTCTAAAGACAATAAAAACACAAGTAAGGGGATGATAATAGAAGAACTCCTTGGGATTGAATGTAGAATCCCACTCTGATAGGACACTTACCCGACATTCTGATGAATATCCAAGTAAATACCCTACAAGGGTGGCATGCTAGAGTAATTACAGTAAGCATCACACAACATAATCAGAAGGAACATAGACACCAAAAATCATATTTCATTAAAACAAATTTCATTTATACATCATCATATACTGTACATAAGCAGTAAACAAAACAAAAACATGATATCTAGACTCTTCGGGACTTCAATTGACCAACCTCTGATCCATGATAAGTCTGTAAGTACACAGCTCTCACTCTCTCTACGATGTCTTAAGCTAGGAGTCGAGCTCCCTCGGACCTGAAATGTTGAGTGGGGTAAGTTTTTAGGAAAAACTTAGTGAGTGGCCATCATAGATATGCTCACTCTAGCATATAACACTAAACAAATCACATAATCATAACAATTAAAATCATGTGTTTCATGTGTTTAGCATATCAATGTATGATTATACAATGACATTCTATCATGCGAGAAGACAATTACAAATGCATATGAGTCTCAATTTCCTTTTTCTTTTATTGTGATTTTATGTCATTTACTGTCCTATATCAGTAGTTGATAATGGGCTTATTCTTTAGATATTGACACCAATCTGTTGTTAAAAGTGGGCCCATATATATTTAAGCCTGAGGCTCATTCCAACCATGGGCATAAGCCCCATACCAAACTATGGCTAGCCTAGTCACCTCAGTCACAACGCCATTAATGTGATCATGCATTTCATGAATGGAAAGCAACACATTAAAAATCATACAATTAATCAATCATGCAGAATACACACAAAATTCTCATTTTCATAATCATCAGACCTAAGTCTGGCATCCAACTCATGGTTTGGACTGACATAGTATCAGATAGGTTTGATCAAATCAGAATGGGAGCACATGTAAAACACATATACAGAATCCAATTATCATATTAGAGCCCGACATTTATCATAATTAAACACATAGGTCTCAGAGTTCACACACAAGATAGCACTCCTAGTGTATTCCCAATACCAAACATCCTCAGATACTCAGTGTCCAGAATAGCAGTAGACACACCACCTTATACCTCCACACTATATATAGAATCAGATCAGTTTTCATAATTTAAAAAATATAAGCCAAAATAACTGAGTTAAACACAACATAAAGAATGATTTTACACTCTAGTCCAACTCACATAAATCTCCAGATATTCAATGTCTGGCTATTCGAGAGATGTCTGGATTCTTTTCACTGTGCTCTCTTATAATTGCATGACATACACACACATTATTATTTGTTCAACTGTATAATGACCAAATATGCATGTAGGAATATGTCATGAATAATGCATGCTAGATTCATATTCAATCACTTCTAATTGACCTTATTCATACACATTAATGTCAAACATCCAATCTAGAATATCAAAATCAGGACGTAATTTTCTGTTCCAAATTTAGTGTTTCACTGAAGGTAGTTTTAGTGTACTAATCATAACTTAAGTGATACTCATTCAATCATCATGATTATTTCATCTATGGAAAGCTAAGATATAGCACTACAAATTTCATGTTTAAGGCTCATTCAAAATCAGGATCTAACCATATTAAAATCAATCCTGAATACACAGGTTCTAAAACTATGGTTTCTATTGGGCAATTTAAGAAAAATAGTCATAGATTGAGTTTCACTCATCTAATGAATGCAATTCTTTCACCATTGTTTCACTAAGACATTACTCTAAAATTCTTGACCTACTCCAAATACTGGCTCTAAGTAGCTCTAAACCGAGACACAATTTGGGTGTTCCAGAACATGAAATGTCACAAGAAGTTTCAGAAGAACGCTCATAACTCTAATTATATTCATCCTTTTTACATGCTTCTTTCACCAATATCTCCCTAACATCTAGCTATATAACTTTCATTCTTAAGGATCCTTTATATTCGAATCCTATATGCATGAAAAATGGTCGAAATGTCAGACATTAAATTAACCTTTGTTTTCACGTACATTGTTCTAATTTCATTCCTATTTCAACTCTACACACTTACATACTTATGCTTTCACGCTTTACCAAGAGGGACTATATACTTACCTTTTATACTTTAACCAAGTCCCTTTTTAGCTCCTTAAACCATGCAAATCTGTGCTCCAATCAAGGTAGGAGAAGAGGGGTTTGGAAGGGCTCATCAAGATCTACAAAACACTCCAAGGTTTGGCTTGATTTTTGTAAGAATCATATAGATTAGGTTTAGGGATTAAAGGTCACAAAGGAAGAAGAAGAAACCAGAAGAATATGTCTGGAAATGAGACTCAAAATGGTTAAAAATCGATGATGGTAAGTAATGAAACATAATTGGTCCAAAATGTCATATTCTCATTGGTTTATACTCCACCAATCACTCTCTTCAAC
>JAOXYD010105425.1:1174-11614 GCA_028565735.1 Pinacopodium congolense
AGACAAAAATTCTTGTGGTGAAGTATTAAATTAACTATTATTCCCTAAATAAACTCATCTAACTCTTAAAGAAACTTAACTATATTTCTTAATCATGTGTTTAAACATTCTCAAAAGTCCTTTCAAATTGATCTTTTATTTTTTGCAGTTAACAAAGTCGAATACTTTGGTTATTCATCATTTTCTCATAAATTATTATCTTTAAAAAAAAAGTCAAATACTTAAATAAGAAGCTACACAATACAAGTATCATTATCACGATTATTAATTTCATGAACTATAAATTAAAGTAACTTAATACTAAACATTGGGTGAAAGAACCCAATCGTTCCCTGAGGGAACAAGAGACATGGCAAATATAGCTAAGTTTTATATTTGTATGTCATTTATGAGACAGGATAGAGATGCATAGATTCGATCTTCCTTCCCTTTATTCTTTCTGCGCCTTTCAACTTTTACTGAATTCTGCACAACAAATGAAACAAAACAAAAAGATCATGAATACCCTTGATTTAAACATATATACATAATAACTCTACAATGAAACTCGTATCTATATATATGTTATCTTAAGCATTGAAACGCGTAGACAACGAAACGAATAATTACTTGCTACAGTCAACGTCCCTGGTGATCGGAACGGTGACGTTGAGGGAACATTTTTGAGGGAGCTGGGTGGCGAATTCAGGGTTGATCATGGGAAAGCGAACGGCAGTTTGCTTTAGGCATTCACAAGCAGTTCGTTTATCGTCGGAAGTTTGAATCATTTGTTTGATGTTTCTGACACCATCGCAGCACGCAGTCGCTGGTTCCCCGCCACCCATTATGTAAGGTATGCATGGAATGAGGGAGGAGTCTATTTGTCCACAAGTAAGGGCCTTCGCTAGCTCTACAAGGAAGATCATGACCATCATGCTCAAGATCACAGCCACTGCCACTGTTTTTGCGTTATTCATCTTCATTTCAGTTAGAGATTAAGGGTGTTGTAGATGGCACGCTAGAATTGGAACTTTTGAAGAGGATTTATGTAGAAGATTTTTTTAATGTGAGCAAATTCAAGAAAGGCAAGGGAAGTCACGTTGAGTAGACGTTACAAATGCGTGCATGCTTTCTCTACAGATATAATGCGTTATCTTTAAATTATCGCGTTTTTCCTCAAGTGCTTGCAGCTTTTGTACGGGAAAACTGCCATTTTCTTCTTGATTTTGATTAAAATTATGGATAGTTTTTTAAATTATTATTTTAATTTTTACAGTTTAAAAATTATTATTTTAATTTTTAAATTTTTTAATAATTTTTTTTAAATTTTACTGATATGTCATAAATACATATAAAAAATTTATTGGTTTATATAAATAAAATCTAATAGCAGACTGATGATTGAAAAAAATAAAAATTTAAAAATTGAAATAATAATTTTCAAATCATAAGAAAAAAAAGATAATTTGAAAAATTACACCATAATTTTAACTTATAAATACATATACACATATATATATATACACACGTGCCTGAACGTTACATCTGCTTTGAGTGTATAAGTTTTCATGGTTACGAAGAAGCCAAATGTACTAAGGTGATAAAATATTAAACTTAAGTTTTTTTTTTGAAAATAATATTGAACTTAAGTTGATGCTATCCAAAGATAAAAACCACATTTTAGTGCAAAAGGGGGCATTTCATGGGAGAAGCCAAATGTACTAAGGTTATAGGATATTAGACTTAAGTTGATGTCATCTAAAGATAAAAAAATCATATTTTAGTGCAAGAAGAAGTATTTCATACTTCAGAAAATTTTGTCATCAACTTATAACAAGTTAATATACACTTCATCTTAATCATTTATAAGAGGAAGTCATAGAAAGGTATTTAGCATAGTCCAATCTCCAAATTACTTATTTCATTGATTGTTATGTTATTTTCAAGTATTTTAAGAATAAATATAATAATAAGAATAATATTTTATTTTATTTACATAGCATTTTATGATAAATAAAAAATTTTAAATTTATATTAATAAATTTTTTAATAATTATAAATATTATTAAATAAAATATTGAAATGTCGAGAGGAAGACCTAAGTGCGTGGATCAACTCTCAATCAGTAACTTCGTCATCAATATTGAGAGGAAGACCTAAGGTAGCATTCCCCGACGTGCAGAGAAAGACCCAAGCGCCCAAATTTGTATCCAGTCAATGACTTCATCGTCGGTGTTAAAAGGAAGACCTAAGGCAGCTTTCTTCGATGTCAACAGGTAGTCAACAATGTGCAGATATGTCTCCAGTCAACTACTTCATTGCCGGCGTTAAGAGAAAACCCAAAGTAGCGTTCTCCAGTATTGATAGGCAGTCAGTAGTGCGCAAATCTATCTCCAGTCAGCAGCTTTATCGCTAGCGTTGAGAGGAAGACCTAAGGTAGCGCTTTTTGGTATTAATTTTTTGCTTTGTTTTCATGTTTTGTTTTATTGTTTTATTTTCTTTTGTTATCACAACATAGCTTGAAAACCAATACATTTTATTTGGTTTCTTTGGAAAATAAAACAACTACAGGCAACCGAAATAGGCAACATACCCAAATGCATTTTATTCATTGGTTTCTATGCCTGTAACAATGGAAACAAAAAAACCAAATCTTTCAATGGAACTAAACATAGCCTAACCTTTTCTCCTATTGGTTTTCAGGTACAAGATTCACAAGCGAGATAGGTTTTTGGGGTGGGTTGTAGAGTGGGTTGATTATTTGAGCTTGCATCTCTTTATCTTCCTAAAAAAATTATGTTTATACCTATAACCACTGACTCTTCTACTTACCAATGGCATCTTCATATTGGTCATGTCTCAGCTAGTAAAATTCAGCCTTTATTATCTCATGAATTGTTAGGATCTACCAAATTTGAGTCATTTCATTGCTTAAATTGTCAACTTGCCAAATAACCTGTATTATCTTTTACCAATAATAATTCTATTTAAGACAGTTCTTTTGACTTAATTCATTTAGACATTTAGGTCCCTCTCTTATCTCTTCAATGAATAGATTTCATTATTTTGCATTGCCATGATTTTTCACAATTTACTTAGATATATTTTTTGAAACATCAATTTGAATTATCACTAGTTTACATTACATTTACAAATATGATTAAAACTCAATTATCTTATAATATTAAAATTCTTTGTACAGACAAAGCCATCGAATATCAGGATACCTCCTTATTCCAATTTCTTAGTCAACAAAGTATTGCTATCCAACATTCTTGTACTCATATTTCTTAACAAAATGATCGAACTGAGCAAGTAATTTTCTTGTTAACAAAGTATTGCTATCCAAAATTCTTGTTCTCATACTTCTCAACATTCTTGTCATATTCATAACTTTATACGTAATTTTCTCCCATCTGCTTCATGTTTAAAATTTTTTAAAGGAGAAGTAGCTTTTACTACTATTTATACTATTAATTAACTTCTTACCTTAACTCTTCACAATTTATCCCCTATTGAAAAGTTATTTGGAAAACTTCCTGAATATTCAATCCTTAAACCTTTTGTTTTGTTCTTTTACAACCTCACAAGGATACAAAATTAGAACCTTGTACTTGGTTATGTTGTTTCCTTAGTTATGGCATTGAATATAAAGAGTATTATTATTGAGATCCTATTTTTGATAAATTACGCATATCTCATCATGTTACTTTTTGAAAAAAATATCATGTTTTCATCTCTTTTAAAATTTCTTCAGTCAATCCATGCTGATCCTCTACTTTTTACTGATTCTTCCATTAAGTTGTTTCCAAGTCTAGGTGATTCTAATGCACTCAATACTAGGCCTTCCTTACCTACTTTTGTTGAACCTGAACTAGTTGTTGATCTTGCACCTGTGCCTATATCTACTCTTGATAATACTCTTTATCATTTCATTCGAGTAATAGAAACTCCTCATTATTTGAATGATTTTTACTATTATTTTGTCATTACAAACCTTTATGAGCCTTGCTCTTATTGTGAGGCAAGCACGAAACTTCTCCGGCAGCAAACTATAACCAAAGAACTTCAAGCTTTAGATAAAACTCATACTTGGAATTTATTTGATCTTTCTCCTAACATGACTGCTATTAGTTGTAAATGGATTTATAAAATTAATACTTATTTTGATGAAATTGTTGAACATTATAAAGCCTGCTTAGTAACCAAAGGGTACACTCAAGGATATAGTATATAGTATAAAGAGACATTTGCTTCAGTGGCTCGATTAATATCTATTTAAAGTCTTTTAACTATTGTTGCAATTTATAAATGGAAATTGTATCAAATTTTTGCTAAAAATCCTTCCTTTAAGGAGATTAAATAGAAGAGATTTATATGCATCCTTCCTCAATTTATCATTCTCCTCATAAGGTGTCTAAGCTTTAATGAGCTTTATATGAGTTAAAACAAGCTCTTAGGGCATAGTTTGCCAAATTTAGTTATACTTTTGCTCAATTTAGTTTTATTTCTAGCCCATATGAATATGCTTTATTCACTAAGTAAACTGTTGATAGTATTGCCCTTCTGTTACTTTATGTTGATGATATGATAATAACGGGAGATGATGCTTTTCGTATTTTAGAATTACAAAGTTATCTTAGTTAATATTTTAAAATGAAAATCTTGATTTTCTTAGCCATTTTTTGAGTTTTGAAGTTTCTCACAATTCTACTGATATTATTTCTCTCAAATCAAGTATGCATTCGACTTACTTTTTCTAGTTGACTTCACTTACAACAAAACTGTGTCAATACCATTGGATATTAATTGCAAACTTACTCCATTAAATGACACTCTTTTTGCTTATCCAACTCTATATCAACAATTTGATAGGAACCTTATTTATTTCACTGCTCTTCGAATTGATATCTCCTATGCTGTTCATCTAGTTAGACAGTTTAGTTTAGCTTCTCGTTTAACTTTTTTTTTATTTACGGTACTTCGGATTCTTTGTTATATTAAAGGCACTCTCTTGCATGATCTACATTTCTTTATTGACTCATTTATGATATTATATAGCTACTTTGATGCCAATAAGGCTGATGATCTGACATATCATCGTTTTACAACTGATTATTTTTTCTTTTCTGGTAATTCTTTTATTTCTTTGCTTAGCAAAAAGTAAAATGTTGTTGCTTGTTTTAGTATAAAATCTGAATATCGTGCTTTTGTTGACACTACTCTAATTTAATTTGGTTATGATAGTTATTAAGTGACATGAGTGTCACACAATCTTCTATAAATATACTTCACTATGATAATAGAAGTGCTATTTAGATTTCGCATAATGATATCTTTCACGAGTGTATGAAACATATTAATATTGATTGCCACTTTATACGCCATCGTGTTAATCCTAGTCATGATTAGCCTTTTTTAATGGGAAAAGTTGATAGGTATTCATATAATGCGTTATCTTTAAATTATAGCGTTTTGCCTCAGGTGCTTGCAGCTTTTGTATGGGAAAACTGCCATTTTCTTCTTGATTTTTAGGTACATATACATATATATATATATATATATATATACGTGCCTGAACGTTACATCTACTTTGAGTGTATAAGTTTTCATGGTTACGAAGAAGCCAAATGTGCTAAGGTGATGGAATATTAAACTTAAGTTGATCCTGTCTAAAGATAAAAACCATATTTTAGTGCAAAAGGGAGCATTTCATGGGAGAAGCTAAATGTACTAAGGTGATAGAGTATTAGACTTAAGTTGATGGTGTCCAAAGATAAAAACCATATTTTAGTGCAAAAAGGACCATTTCATACTTCAGAAATTTTTGTCATCAACTTATAATAAGTTATAGTAAACTTCATCTTAATCATTTATAAGAAGAAGTCATAGAAAGGTATTTAGCATAGTCCAATCTCCAAATTACTTATTTGATTGATTGTTATGTTATTTTCAAGTATTTTAAGAATAAATATAATATTAAGAATAAAAATTTATTTTAATTACATACCATTTTATGATAAGTAAAAAATTTTAAATTTATATTAATATAATTTTTAACAATTATAAATATTATTAAATAAAATATTGAAATGTCGAGAGGAAGACCCAAGTGTGTGGATCAACTCTGAATCAATAACTTTGTCATCAATGTTGAGAGGAAGACCCAAGGTAGCATTCTCTGATGTGTAGAGAAAGACCTAAGTGCGCAAATCTGTATCCAGTCAACGACTTCATCGTCGGTGTTAAAAGGAAGACCTAAGGCAGCTTTCTTCGATGTCAACAGGTAGTCAACAGTGTGCAGATATGTCTCCAGTTAGCTACTTCATTGTCGGCGTTAAAAGAAAACCCAAGGTAGCATTCTCCAGTATTGATAGGCAGTCAGTAGTGAGCAGATCTATCTCCAGTCAGCAGCTTTATCGCTAGCGTTGAGAGGAAGACCTAAGGTAGCGCTTTTTGGTATTAATTTTTTGCTTTGTTTTCATGTTTTGTTTTATTGTTTTATTTTCTTTTGTTATCACAACATAGCTTGAAAACCAATACATTTTATTTGGTTTCTTTGGAAAATAAAACAACTACAGGCAACCGAAATAGGCAACATACCCAAATGCATTTTATTCATTGGTTTCTATGCCTGTAACAATGGAAACAAAAAAACCAAATCTTTCAATGGAACTAAACATAGCCTAACCTTTTCTCCTATTGGTTTTCAGGTACAAGATTCACAAGCGAGATAGGTTTTTGGGGTGGGTTGTAGAGTGGGTTGATTATTTGAGCTTGCATCTCTTTATCTTCCTAAAAAAATTATGTTTATACCTATAACCACTGACTCTTCTACTTACCAATGGCATCTTCATATTGGTCATGTCTCAGCTAGTAAAATTCAGCCTTTATTATCTCATGAATTGTTAGGATCTACCAAATTTGAGTCATTTCATTGCTTAAATTGTCAACTTGCCAAATAACCTGTATTATCTTTTACCAATAATAATTCTATTTAAGACAGTTCTTTTGACTTAATTCATTTAGACATTTAGGTCCCTCTCTTATCTCTTCAATGAATAGATTTCATTATTTTGCATTGCCATGATTTTTCACAATTTACTTAGATATATTTTTTGAAACATCAATTTGAATTATCACTAGTTTACATTACATTTACAAATATGATTAAAACTCAATTATCTTATAATATTAAAATTCTTTGTACAGACAAAGCCATCGAATATCAGGATACCTCCTTATTCCAATTTCTTAGTCAACAAAGTATTGCTATCCAACATTCTTGTACTCATATTTCTTAACAAAATGATCGAACTGAGCAAGTAATTTTCTTGTTAACAAAGTATTGCTATCCAAAATTCTTGTTCTCATACTTCTCAACATTCTTGTCATATTCATAACTTTATACGTAATTTTCTCCCATCTGCTTCATGTTTAAAATTTTTTAAAGGAGAAGTAGCTTTTACTACTATTTATACTATTAATTAACTTCTTACCTTAACTCTTCACAATTTATCCCCTATTGAAAAGTTATTTGGAAAACTTCCTGAATATTCAATCCTTAAACCTTTTGTTTTGTTCTTTTACAACCTCACAAGGATACAAAATTAGAACCTTGTACTTGGTTATGTTGTTTCCTTAGTTATGGCATTGAATATAAAGAGTATTATTATTGAGATCCTATTTTTGATAAATTACGCATATCTCATCATGTTACTTTTTGAAAAAAATATCATGTTTTCATCTCTTTTAAAATTTCTTCAGTCAATCCATGCTGATCCTCTACTTTTTACTGATTCTTCCATTAAGTTGTTTCCAAGTCTAGGTGATTCTAATGCACTCAATACTAGGCCTTCCTTACCTACTTTTGTTGAACCTGAACTAGTTGTTGATCTTGCACCTGTGCCTATATCTACTCTTGATAATACTCTTTATCATTTCATTCGAGTAATAGAAACTCCTCATTATTTGAATGATTTTTACTATTATTTTGTCATTACAAACCTTTATGAGCCTTGCTCTTATTGTGAGGCAAGCACGAAACTTCTCCGGCAGCAAACTATAACCAAAGAACTTCAAGCTTTAGATAAAACTCATACTTGGAATTTATTTGATCTTTCTCCTAACATGACTGCTATTAGTTGTAAATGGATTTATAAAATTAATACTTATTTTGATGAAATTGTTGAACATTATAAAGCCTGCTTAGTAACCAAAGGGTACACTCAAGGATATAGTATATAGTATAAAGAGACATTTGCTTCAGTGGCTCGATTAATATCTATTTAAAGTCTTTTAACTATTGTTGCAATTTATAAATGGAAATTGTATCAAATTTTTGCTAAAAATCCTTCCTTTAAGGAGATTAAATAGAAGAGATTTATATGCATCCTTCCTCAATTTATCATTCTCCTCATAAGGTGTTTAAGCTTTGATGAGCTTTATATGAGTTAAAACAAGCTCTTAGGGAATAGTTTGCCAAAATTAGTTATACTTTTGCTCAATTTAGTTTTATTTCTAGCCCATATGAATATGCTTTATTCACTAAGTAAACTGATAATAGTATTTCCCTTCTATTATTTTATGTTGATGATATGATAATAACGGGAGATGATGCATCTGGTATTTTAGAATTACAAAGTTATCTCAGTTAACATTTTAAAATGAAAAATCTTGATTTTCTTAGCCATTTTTTGAGTTTTGAAGTTTCTCATAATTCTACTGATATCATCTCTCTCAAATCAATTATGCATCAAGTAAACTTCACTCACAACAAAATTGTGTCAATACCATTGGATATTAATTGTAAACTTACGCCATTAGATGATACTCCTTTTGCTTATCTAACTCTATTTCAACAATTTGATAGGAACCTTATTTATTTCACTGCTCTTCGAATTGATATCTCCTATGTTGTTCATCTAGTTAGATAGTTTAGTTTAGCTTCTTGTTTAACTTTTTTTTTTACGGTACTTCAGATTCTTTGTTATATTAAAGGCACTCTCTTGCATGATCTACATTTCTTTATTGACTCATCTATGATATTATATAGCTACTTTGATGCCAATTAGGTTGATGATCTGACATATCATTGTTCTACAATTGATTATTTTTTCTTTTTTAGTAATTCTTTTATTTTTTTGCTTAGCAAAAGGTAAAATATTGTTGCTCGTTTTAGTACAAAATTTGAATATCATGCTTTTGTTGACACTACTCTAATTTAATTTGGTTATGATAGTTATTAAGTGACATGAGTGTCACACATTCTTCTATAAATATACTTCACTGTGATAATAGAAGTGCTATTCAGATTTCACATAATGATATCTTTCACGAGCGTACGAAACATATTAAAATTGATTGCCACTTTATACGTCATCATGTTAATCCTAGTACCATATTGTTGATTCTTGTCTCCCCTACTGATCAAACAGTTGATATATTCACCAAAACACATCATACTACTCGTTTTCAAGATCTTATAAACAAACTCAAGTTATCATCTACGATACTACTTTGAGTTTGAGAGGTGAGGTTAACAGGATTATAAGAGATTAGCATTAGTTGTGATTCAAACGATTGGATTGGATTAGATTAGATTAGATTAGATCATCAGTTGTGATCATAATATAGTATAATTTTAGCTTTGATTAGCTAGATTAGCTCACATTTTCATGTATAAATACCTATTATACCTTTTTATAATACAAACAATAAAATATAATTCTTTTCTTCAATCTCTTTTCTTTTTGTTAACAACTAATTTGGTTACTCTATAGACATAACATCAAGTTTTTAGGTGCCTTTGTTTGAGATGGCAATGAATCACTATACCAATGTTTGATTTGTTGATTCATATTTTTTTTGTTGGTATTTTTTAATATTGCAAGTGTTATTTGTAGTGTATAAGACATAAAACATTACAAAAGAGTTGAATTCAATCTAGCAATGGAGAGAATTTCTCAATAGACAATGGAGATAAAGGCAAGAGGATGAAGTTTAGATACTTTTGGCTAAGCTTGAGAGATTGGTTGCTGCGATGACATAGGGTTTGTCTGTTATAGTTTTTGTTTTTAATTTTAATTTTCTATATTTAAATATAAAAATAGTATAAAAATTTTAAAATATAACATATTAATACAAAAAAAATTAAAAAATATTACAAAAATAAAATAAAAAATAAAAAATAAAACTACTAATAATACCAAACATTTTCATAATAATTAAAGTTCCCACAAGCCTTGGCGGAGAGTAGCCGAGTATTGGGAGAGCCGACGTTTAAGCAAATAAATTCAAGATTTAATCGACATCTAAATGATCCAGCGCCATTGGGTTGGAGGAGAAGCATTCAAGGATCCAAAGTAATACTGAGCGAACTTTTTTAGGAGGTTTATGACACATAATTAATGGAGTTACCGAGAAGACTCCTTAATTCCTAAATACTCAAACTATGTAGTA
>JAOXYD010105436.1:0-11614 GCA_028565735.1 Pinacopodium congolense
CAAGCTTGATCATCACTTGGTCTTTATCATTTGATCTTTAATCTTCAAGCTCTTGATCACCTAATGCTTGACTTCTTATACCTTAGGCTCCACATACATGCTCTTACACTTTAAGCATTAACCTTTCTTGTAAACAATTCAAACACTTAAAACATTAGTAAAAGTAATGTTTTGTCATCATCAAAACACATGATTAGAACCACCATGGTTCAACAGCATGCACTCTACTTAGTTTGATTGTTTCCGTATATATAGCGGGGGGTTTATATAATGCTTATGTTTTTTTAGGGATAAACTAATGTCCATGAAAACTAGTCAGGGAATCTAAAGATAACCTTCACATATAAAATTAAATTTTATCTTACATTCTTGTGCCCATGTCAGAAGGACTATAAGAGAGGCATAGTTTGGTGTCTGCTATTTTATTGTACCATTTGCATATATTACATTGTACACCGTCCCAACACCAATATGTATAGTCTTATTGATTTCAACAATCTACATTTTTTTTGTTAGCAATATCACTACAGATGTGAGTGAACATAGTGATTTGATGAATGTGATGAATATCGCATGCCTAATAAGTGTTAATGATGGCAAAGAATCACACCTTATGCTTTATATTGGTATGAAGTTTGCTACCTAGAAAGATGTTTTCCAAGTTTATCAACAATATGTCAAGTTAAAGGGATTTGTAGCTGCAATAAGAGGAGAGAATAAAGACCCTTATGAAGCATACTTGTCTAGGAGGTTCGTATGCAACATAAGTCATTTTCATAAGTCAGTAGTGATAAATGGGTTGTCGCTAAGGTCATCCCGTATAAATAGTTGTAAAGCTCATTTAAGTTGCTAACTGGTTGAAGGGTGACAGAACATAGTTAATTTTAACAATATCCACAACCATGTATTGAAATCCATCAATGCCAAATTTATGTAGAAACATTGTTTAGTTGATTTTTATATCAGAAGAAGGTTAGAGTTCAACGATATGTGTGGAATAAGACCATGCATGAATCTTCGAACAATTTTGATTGATTCTAGAGGATATAAAAATCTTTTATGTTCTCGTAAGGATTGCTTAAACTATTTGGATATGGTCAGGTGGAATAGAGTGTTAAGAGGGGATACTAAAGTTATTCAAAAAAATTTTATAAAGATAAAGGAGAAAGAAAATTGATTTTACTATGGAATTAATTATGATGGTGATGGAAGGTTGAAAAATTTTTATTGTGTCGATGTATGTAGCTGTGTTGCTTACGAGGAGTTTGATGATATTGTTACATTTGATACAATCTATCTTGTTAACAAGTATGATACGCCATTTGCATCATTTCTTGGTGTGAACCACCATGATCTATTTATTTTACTTGAATGTGCACTTATTAGAGATGATATGACTAAAATATTTGTATAGGTTTTCCAAACTTAGTTGAGATGTATGGATGGAAAAGCGCTTGAGGGAATTATAACAGATGAATACTAAAGTAGGGCCAACATTATTGATGCAGAATTCCTAAATGCAAGATATACATTGTGTTTATAGCACATTGTTAGAAAATTCATAGAGAAATTTAGCTCACACAAGTCTTACTTGGGCTTAAAGGGAAGTTTTGTGGATGCCATATATGATGCCAAAAATAAGGACAAATTTGATGAAAAATGGTATAAATTGGTGAAATGATTCAACTTAGACAAAATTTTTTGGGTGTAATCTCTTTTTAAAAAGCATAATGGGTACTGGCATATATTGGAGATAGATTTTGGGTTGGAATGCCCATAACTCAGAGGAGTAAAGGAATGCATTATTATTTTGATAGGTATATGCATGTACGTAGCTCCTTGTTTAGAAGATTGAATGTAAGGTGATAAAAGAGAAGATTGAATGTGAGACTGAGATTGATTACGTATCATCTGAGTGTTATGTGCCATTACTAACGTGCTTTGACCTGGAGAAGGTTTTTCAAAATGCATATACTTCTACAATGTTCAGGCAAATTAAAAATAAACTATTATATGTCTTGTACCGCAATGTAACATACAGTGTTTCCGTAAGTAATATAGTGATGTACAATGTTTTAGAGATGTGTCAAGAAGGTGCTGTAGTCGGGACATTCATTATAAATGTTACTTAATTACTAGCACATGCAATTTTCCTATGCAACTTGTTTGAATTAAAGGATGTGATTTGTTGTCAACTTTTTATAATCTTTACTCGTGACAAAGTGAGCAATTTCTTCGACCATCTAATTTTGAGGAGGTGGCAAAAATATTCCAAGTTGTCACACTAAAATTAAGGTAGTCGATGAAATAGATGTTGTTGCCAATCAGACGAGGAGGTTAGAGTCTACTTTTTAAAAATTGGTGGACTATGTGATTAATAGTGACATAAAATATAAGTATTTCAGAGATGTGTTAGACCAAGCATTTGTGATACTTAGTAATGACGAAGGAAGGGAGGAAACCCTCGATGATATTCAGTTGGATGGAATGAGTATGAAGTTAAGGGATATTATGGTGTTGAGGTGATTGGACAAACCTATTAACAATAGGTTCAAAACATGATAAGAAGATGTCATTAGCAACAAGGGTAAGAGGATGCAAGTAAGACATTTTGATTAACAGTTTTAGTTTCATCATGTAATGTCCGCCTTTTTCAAACAAACGACGTGGATTGTAGTTTTTTTTCTTTATGATGTCATGGATACTAAGACTTCATGTTTGGTACATTTGGAATGGGAACAAACTACCATCACACTTGCATTTATCAGAGCTGCCAATGTGAAGTTTTACTTATGCATCCTTCAATCACAACCACGTCTAAAATTAACAGGCCTCTGGCCGTTCAGATGACATAAGTTCATGGGCAATCTTTTACATTACTTATTTAAGTTAAGACATTGTTATCTAATATATTGTCACGATATCCATAGGCAATAATAGTAAATGAATCCAACCCAAAATATCATCTTATTGGACCAGTCAGCTCTAATTACCATCCACCGTGTGCTCAGATAACATTGGGTTGTGAACTCTAATGAAGTTTAACCATAAGCTTTTTAGAGTAACAATGTCAATTTATTGTATCTAACAATCTTGAATTATGTTAAACTTGGTTGGTAATAGAAGTCACATGTTTGACTTCCTAGTGTCGAGGTCACCCATTTAACACTTAATTTGGAAGAAGGATTAATAAGGATCCCTTTGATATTAGGGACATTAGATGCCATTAATTGTACATGTCAAACACATGATGATGAAAATAAATGATGTAACTTTCTTGTTATGAATCTGGTTTACTAAAAATTTTTGATGCATGCATAAGATTACCTTAATTGCGTGCGATTATTTATACAAGTAGTAGTTGTATATGTAGACCCACTAGTAAAAATGTATGTCTACTTGTACTTGGTAGATTGAATCCTTATCCAAACCTATCAAATTGTTAAATGCCCTTTTGTATAATGATATAGTATTATGAATGTGTTAATGTAAGAAATAAGGAAGATAAACCTCGTTCTTTAGTAGATGCACAATATTAGCTGCAAATAACTGCCAGAGATCATGAGTAAAGTTACGATGTGTATGAGAACTGTGAAAATTTGATTGCGTTGTGCGAGGGGGTAGTACGAAAGGGTGATAGATGGAACACAGCAAACATAACCTCTTAACATATAGCTATCTAGAGAGTAAGAAATTCAAAAAATGTCAAATGTCAATAGACATCAACAAGGTGAAGCCAGCATATAAATGACGAAGAAAAAAGGTTGCTTGTAAAAGAAGTTCACATTTTTGTGAGAGAATGTGGCCATGCTTTTGAAAACACTACTTATGTAGCTATAATTTCCAAAAATATAAAACTCATCAACCTTCAACAATCGGTGGTTCTAGTATATTTGTTAAATTGGTTTCTTAGCTTTACGTCAAATGTCGTGGGAAGTTTTGTAAGAGTAAGGTTTAGAGTTAATAGATAGGTGAGGCGGAAGAGTCATTATTATCTCATGTAAGTTACATGTTAGTAACTAATCCCCATTGTATATGCAAATTTGTATACATATTCATTAAAGTCATATAACTAATAACCCATTAACTTATATCCAATGATGAATACATATTAACGATGGGGCTAGGCATGAAGATTGTAACGACTAACTAACATGGTGATGATTAGATCATAAGTTGGTATGATGGGATGACGTTGGAATGTCTCCTTCAATCTTTATTTAATAATGACTTCGATGAAGTAATTCTTTAGAAAAAAATAGTAGAATTATATACTTTGTCATGGAATTTTCTATTGGAAATTTTTACCAATATTCACTTTGCTGTTTACATGAAAGAGATTGATGACTTGAGAGAAGATGTGGTGATTTCTGCTTTCTACCCCTCTACCTCATTGTACAAAATCTTCTTGGTATTAATTTAACTACTTATTTATCTTAAAGAAAAAAAAGACATAATAAGACATGCAAACTACCAATGATGTCATTCTTAATAACCATGTTTATTTAGATGAACACAACTTAATCTTTACATATACACTGTCTATGCAGTAGTTTTAACGTGTATGTTATAAATCATATATGACATGAAGACATTAGAAAAAAATCCACTTATCCACCACTATTCATTCCTGACAACCATATTTGCACTCACTACAAGACTTCCTAACTGTAGACATTGTTAGACTAGTTTTATCAGAGTATGACATAATAATAGCTGCGACAAGCCAGTAATTGGAAATTCTAAGCTCTGATCATACTGACAATTCCTAACAACGTATTCAGGTTTTAATTAAAAGGAATCTTTATAATTACTCATGAGAGAATTTATAAATAATTTTTGATTACCAAAAAGCGCTTAACTATTTATGCATTAAAATACTTTGAAAAAAAAAACTATTAATGCATTAGAATATCCTGGAGTACTAAATTATACAAACATGATATAAGTAAATTTAGTCCATATCGTCAAAGGCCTATGCATATCTTATGGCACAAGATCCGCTGCCTATGAAAGATTTATCAGCTACATTTGCTATGTCATTTTACCTTCGTTTGACTTCTTTTCCTATTATTTTGGTTGGGGTTATGTCCTCACATAAGTTCTTCAATGTATTAAACAAACTCCCTATCAAAAAATATCACAAGTATAAGCATATGATTGTTGGATGTGCACTCTATATAAAGAAGTACAGGACATTAGTAGTGTATTGTAAATTGTGGAACTTGTTACATTATAGCGAAGACATATACCATAATTCCTAAATTGGAACCCTAATTTCCATGGCATAAATCAAGAGAATAACACAGATAAATACCACAGTAATGGTTGCCAAAAAAATAACATGAAACAAAGAATGGTTGACAATGTGTGTAATAATGATAACTATTATTATGCACGTGTAAGAGTACAATTTATGTGAACTTGTTCTCCTGTGTGGGGAAGTCATCGGAGTATGATATGGGCCACTTATCCTTTAGAATTTTAATGGCGGAAGTCCAACTAATAGTCATGCACATTCCACATAGGATATGGGCTTGCAAGAATACGACGAAATTTATGGAATGAGTAGCAACATAATTGCAACTTATGACATCTTATACATCATACAACAGTAAGGCAAACATGCTTACCACCTCTTATGAAACTTATTGTTTCTTTTGCCAGCATCATTTCATTGAGTCAAACAGCATAATCTTCTTTCCCTCTAAATCAACATAAATGCATCACCAATGCTCATCTAGTAGAATGGGTGCCATGAACTACAATTTCATACAGTCAATGTAAACTAATCATCCCTCCAAATAAGTGAAACATAATATATACATTAGGGTATGTAAGCATGTTATAACAAATTTAATTATGCAAGAAATATAAAGTCTAATATGGAAGCCTTTGATGCATCTATCCCCAATTGCTGGTCTTTAGTTATATGTCTATTATATTTGGCCACAATTATGAAAACTTCTGCATTTGATAATGATCCGCCTCCTCATCTAAAGCTATTTGAACCTCCATCTATTATGACGATATGACAATAATGATTAATGTCACTAGTGAAAGAGGCCAATACCTCATTTCAAATGAGAAACAATTAATTTGGTTAATACATACTTCGAAGGAACAATCCATGATATAACTCTCCTCAGGGACAAAAGTAGCAGTATACTTCAAAAGCAAAATGGATGAGAATCTACTAATAAATTGTAAAGGAATGATCAATTAACACTCAAAAAATTAAATTTTAAATGGAATACTCACCATATTGTTCACCCAAGAATGACCACAAAAACAAAACATAACATAACTTAGCATTAGACTAAAACGATCATTCCTCATGATCTCCAAATCAACTAACCTGCAGTACGGTACATATTAAAAATATGAAGGGCTTGTGCATTTTCATTTTACAACTAACACATGAATCATGAAATATCTTCTAAACAACATCATCAACCTAGTTTTAGACTTTGCTTTTTTTATGCAGGATTTCATATATACCAATTTTGAGTGTGCAAATGCACTTCAATCACCATCCATGCTTATAGGTGGATGCTCATCCTTCATTTGTGTAGTTAGCAATCAAGGTTATTCCTTTATCATCAATACATTAGGAATTCCTGCCCATAAACCTCTATGAAACAATTACCACAATCTTGATCTTTTTTTATTTTATTTATTGTTGATGTTGATCCCTTCATGGCTCGTGTCACTTGGATATGCTACGACTGACCCTTCTCTTCTCCTATCAATGAAGGCTTGTCTTTCATCTTCCCCTTCAAAACTATCTCTTGAGGTTGTTTGTATTCTTCTAAGACCTACAATACAAAATATACCAATTTAAATTCATTCCAACACATGCTCATTTGTTATTCTTATACATTAGTCATTAAATTGAAAATAATTGTGCCATACATTCATTGCCATTGCCTCTCCTTTATATTGTACCTTATGTTTGTCACCTTCAAATTAAAAAATGAATGCCTTTCTCAACTCATCTCTAGATGTATCTTTATTATTTTTACGTTGTACAACCTTCATTATATTATTTTAACTTTGGCCAGTTGTCTTCCACCTGCCACCACGACGTGCCAGATGTTGAAGCCTATATTGCAACCTTCAAGTCTACGAAATAGGGACAGTCAACACTAAGCAAAGACACATAATGCAATATATTTTTATTCCTAAAAATATGTTAAAAATGTTCACAAACTCACCTTAATTTTTCCATAGTTTTGTAGACTAAACTTTTCAATTTTCACAGACTCATTAATGCTTTGATCATTCCAATCACAAATTCTCATCACATTATCCCACTGAAATGACTAGTTTTCATAGATACAGTCCAAATAAAAAATCTACATGCAACATACATAATTCAATAGTATATTATATGGCAATAACAAAACATTTTAACCATATGTAAAGGATTAACACATAATTGTAATTACTAATTTACCATAGGAACAACAACACATCCACCCATTAAAGGGCATACCCTTTTCTTCAAATATTTTTCTGGAATAATTTCCCTTGGTTGCATAAGTGGCTAAAAGTAAATTGCCACTGTGCCATCTACTCACACCCATCTAACTTAACTATATGACATAAGAGGTTCGCACTAATCCCATGAGATAGGCCGGGGCATATAAACACTCCCAATATATAAAAAAAGTGTGCTATCACATGAGGCAAAATTTACTTTCTTTATAACAAGCTTTGTTGATATTTTATTTTCAAAAACGTTTTAAGCTTAGTATTTACCTCATGTGATTGCACACTTTTAGAGCTGTTTGGAGAACCAAGAATTCATATCACATCATCACCCCAGATATCTTCCACTTGAACCTCCCTAATCACCAACATTAGATCTTTGGTGTTGAAACATCTACACAAGCAATAATATAGGTTGTTCCTTGTTGTGAAGCATTTCGTCCTTAAAAGCTCAACAAAATCCATTTTTTGGACCCAATTTTTTCATTGTATGGTCAAAAAATTTACCAGTCATACACCTTTGCATAACATTGCATTTGACAAGTTTGTAATTAGTGAAGGTAAATTGTATAACATAAAGCACAACGTTTGTGATTCCTACATTTGTTATCCACAAAAAAATTTCTGATTTATGAATAATTTTGCTTACGAACATGCCCATTAGCATCTTCCTATTTATGAATCAACATGATAGTTATATAATGATTCAAATGTATGAAGTATTTCACAGCTTACTGATGCATCTTAATTAATGTCTAACATAAAAATCATAATAATAATTCATGTATATACAAACTTCTTCATTTCCTCTGCTTCTCTTCTTCTAACTGCTTCCCTCTACTTTTGGTATGTGAACACTCCAAACCTGCCCTCTCGCATCTGTTTATTTATGGATCAACATCATATTTAGATAGCACTAATGATGAGTACAAATCCTTACAGACCTCTTTGATGCATCTTATACGAAGTATGACATACTAAATAGATTGATGATTCATATTTATGAAAACCTCTTCGTTTCCTCCACTTCTCTTCTTCTTACTGGTTTCCTCCATTCATGGTATGCTCCTCGTACTATCTCCGCTTCTTTGCTTTCCTTGCACACATTTATGAAACAATTGGATAATTTATAAAAAACAGATATTTGTGGTGTAACTTTATCAAATTCTCTTATAATATAATACAAAATTTTTTTATCTCTATGTAAACTTCTGCATCTCTTCTCGTTCTCTTGTTTGTAGTGGTCCCTTCACTTGTTGTTATATTAACCCCACTCACTCCTCTATTTGTTTTTGTTCACACACATTCATGACACAAATTTGTCATATACAAAATACAATAACTATATAGAAATAAGAATATGTACATAAAGACAAATTTTAATACTTCACCACTATAATTTGTACTATCTTGTGTAGACCTTCTCTCTTACAACCTGCACTATCTCACAAGCATATGAAGTTATAAATTACTACCAACATTGTCAATTGAAATTAACACATAACATCAATATTCTAACAAACAACCATACAAAAATTTTATACACTTCGTTCAACGTACTCCACTTATTCCAACAAAATTCCAGTGATTCCTCTAAAAACCAATCTTATGATACCTAAACTATAGTCACAATAATCCAAATGAGGCAACTATGTACGATCTAAATAACTGAGGCTCTAAATAAACTTTAAACATGACAAAACATTTGGATTTCATCTCCTGTACAACTAATGCATTAAACTTAGACATTGTGCAATTTAATTTACAACCTAATCTAAATCTAACTTAACCATTTCTCAAAACCTTGTCCCTAAAATTGTAGAAGTATATTCCACTAACGCTACCGGAATTTCTTTAAGATGTTTCATGCTATTGGGTTGTACATTAATCAAATACCCAAATCATAGAGGTTAGTTCAACAATACATATATTCCTCTTAAAAGATGACTTGCAGACCTCATTTCTAAGCCCTAATGATAACAACTACAAAGGGAGATTCAGAACCCTAAATTTTAGGTGCATGTTCAATTGTATTGGGATAATGTTAAGTATTAAATACCACTTTAATCACAAAAGTTACAGGAAGGGGATATTACCTTTGACTTTGGTTGAGACAAATAGGGGTCTTTATTTTCACTTTTAATGTATAGGAAGGAGAGTAGAACACATTAATATTTTCAAAGAACAAGTGGGAAAAAATAGCCTTCCTACATTTCAAATGTTAAACCTCTTGATCAGAGAGAAAATTTTTAAGGATGCCTCGTTAAGAGTGAAGTTACAAGTACATCCCCAGTCTTATGTTGTAATCATTATTATATACATTAACAATATATGGTAAATTTACTCTATGGTGTTTGTTCAAGTTCCTCACATTACTTGAACTATATATTATTTTAGTTATAGGAACAACGTGTTATTCGTCTATCCATGCTTTTGTACCCTGTTTGCAAATGATTGTACAAAATATATATGACCCTGTACAACAGATATAACCATGATGTAGATAGCAAATGCCATGAAAATATTACAAGATGAAAAGGTCACATATCGAAAACATAAGATGTCGTAACATATAAAATACTTTAACAATTAGAGAAACCATGCAATGATGAAATCTCATTCAGCCAACAAATGAAGGGTAGACCATAATTTGAAACGCAATTACTGACCACTATAAAAACCTACCAACAATTCAATAAATAATACACCAACTCTCTCAATAATATTAAAGTCATCAATATTCAGCTAATACTTATAATTCATTACAGGTTTAAATATAGTTAAGTTCATGATTAAATAAGACAATGAGTTTAGCTAATACATGTGTTTATATTAAGATAAAAAAAAGTAAATTAAATGATTACAAATGAAAATTTACATAAATGTTTATGCCATTGTACATAATGCATAAGTGCTTTATACAAACAATTATACTACCTTATATAAGCTATATAACACTAAATCATACATAATATAAAAATCCATAACATATAATAGACACTTCTTTTACAAACCATACATTGATTATAAACAATCTATATAATTAGTTTTTTTTCTTCTAATTATACTGTCTTATATAAGTTAGACAACACTAAATCATACATAACATAAGACTCCGTAACACATAATGCACACTTCTTTCACACACCATACATTGACCACAAATAATCTATATAATCAATTTGTTTTAATTCAACATCAATACAAAGAGAAGAACTTATCTAAAATTAAGCATGAATGTAGATGACAGAGTAAAACAAAAATTAACTTCATCATCGCCACATACTTTTAGCATTGTAGAGGTAGAAACGTAACAAATTGATGTGGCTAGCATGAACCAAATTCAATGAAACTTCAACATCCTCATGCATTTGATATCGCATCACTAATAGGAACTAAAGGAGATAGAACTTGGACATTCTCATGCATGAAGCACTCTATTTTAATAGTTTTGTCATATGAGGGTGGCAGTGGTAATATAAAAAACAACTGTAGTTATGTTGAATGGTGGTGGTTGAGGTATATTCAGTGGAGACAAGAGGGGGTTCAGTGAAAAGGGGAAGTTTTTGTTTGCGATTTCAATAATACCCTTAGATCTTAACACTATTAGTTTCTAGTAATTGTATTGACGTAGAGGCTATCCATAAGGGAGGCCAAGTAGTTGCTTCCATATTTAAAATAAGAAATATTTATCATAAGTACAAACAAAATATTACATAAAATAATTACATGTTGAAATTGAAAAAAAAAAAGAAACTAAAAAAATCATACAATTAATTCATGTGCAAACACTAGTTATGATATTTACTTCTTCGATCAATTCTTTAAACTAATCGTTCGATCTGTGACAAAATTGCACACTGATCGACCACTCTTACTAAGACTAGTTAATTGCCATTGATCGACTAATCCTATACTAGACTATTTTTAACATAATTTAACACACTTTAATACTTTAGCACTTTTAAATCATCTAAAAATTAATCCCAACTCTTTCAAACATTTATTTATCTCTCTCTCTCTCTCTCTCTCTCTCTCTCTCTCTCTCTCACACACACACACACACACACACACACATAAACACACACACACACACACACACACACACACACACACACAC
>JAOXYD010105447.1:0-11614 GCA_028565735.1 Pinacopodium congolense
TATTATTATTATTATGCTTTATTATGAAACTCATATATGTTGATCGGTGTGTGTGTGTGTGTGTAATGGTGGACTCTCCTTAATGTTTGGGTTTTCGTTTTACTGATCATATTATGTGGACTAGCATGTCATAGAATATTCTAGAAATGAAACATGTATACTTTGAAATAATATTAAATTATGATTTCTTTTCTTAGAATATGTCATTGGATTATATAAAATTTATTAAATAATTTATTGTAATTGGTTGATACTAGAGTTTTGGAAGATTTGAATGAATAGATTTGACATTTTGTTTAATATTAATTGAAAACTACGAATTATTAAATGAGAAATAAATATTGTCAAATTAATTATTAATTATAATCTAATAAAAAATAATTAATTCTAATTCAAAAAATAATTTTAAGTTAGGAATACATTTAATTATTAATCTTAATCTAATTAAAAATAATTAATTCAATATTAGAATTAATTTAAATTTTATTTAACAGCTAAAAAAAATTGTTCTTCTATCTCTTGGTAGAGATGATTCCAGAATAGAATATATCATCCTACTTTTCAAATCAGAAAAACTAGAGAGCTCCACTAGAGGTGGCCCTTGGTGGCCCTCCAAGGACTCCTCAGGGGCTCCTTAGTAATTTCATAAATAAAATCTAAGATTTTCTTTGTAATTTTATAAAGGAAAAAAAAACTAAATAGTCTATAGGTTTTTGGTCACCTACGGCCTATAGGTTGTTTTATATAATAAAATAAATAGTAAATAATATAATATATTATTATATTATTATATTTAGGGATGGCTACAACAGGTTATGAGTGCCGCTATGGAGTCTTCTTTTTTTTATAAAACAATCAGAGATAAAAATATAAATGTGTATTTAAAATTATATGGATTGATGTACATACCCTTAAATAAAGAAAAAATTCATAAAAGACAAAACGGCAAAACAATTATTTTTATTTTTAAAAGAGGTGAGATCCGTGTGAATTTGTGATCTGCAAATACTCTTCCGCACGCAAAGACAGAGTTTAAAATTTAGGGTTTAGAGTTTAAGATTTAGAAATTAGGGTCCTTTTCAAATAATCTATTCCTTTAAGTATAGGTTATACTGTCCTTATATCCAAACAACCGTTAAGATAAACGTATTATTAAACACCTTTTATTCTATCCTTTAATAACTAAATTGGTCTTGTTCAGGCAGTTGATTACACTAAACTTGTTGCCAAACACCCATTCATCATCCTTATGAACCTAGCTGCCACCATGCCACTACCTCACGTTGATGCCTTTCTCTACCACCATTACTAATCCTTTTTGGGGCTCCTCGACTTAACAGTTAATATTGGGTACTATTTCACCAGTGGCATCGCTAGATTTGAACGTCCATCACAATATCTCTGGCAATGTTGATTCCCTAACCATTTTCCCTCAGTGTTGCCCGTTAGTAGCTCTACACAGTGCCATTGCCACTAACTAAGGGGATGTTTAGTTGGGTTGTTGGTTGTGATTTTTTTGTTATGGTTGTAGTTTTTTGTATTTGTTATTGTATTTTCTTTTTCGATTTCTATACTATATTAGTATATTTTCTTTTTCGATTTTTATATTTAGAAAAATAAGAAAAAAAAACTAAAGACAAGTTGAAGTGAAAGTGGCCATAACATGTCGCCTGACACAATAGTGGGCACTATGCAGCACCTTGCCATTCGTTTTTTTTAGCAGTTATGGGTGACAGTGATAGTGTCGACTTTTGCTACTGAAAATGTTGCCTAAATTCATGGCTTTGTCTAGAATGGCAGTATCTTAATCATTGTGATTCCTTCGTTACAAAGTGCCAACAATTTTTATTTTAGGTAATAATTAATTAACACAAACATAAACGGTTTTAGTTCCAAAACTATAACACCTAATGTTTCATCAATTTCTTGTTATTAGATTTTTTAACAAAAATATCTCGAACATTAAAGAAAAATCAACTATTAGTCACCCAAAAATTTTCTAGAAAATAGCAAACATTTCCTTATTTTCTAGAAAAACAACTGAAACATAATGCTAATTAACATGTAATCAAGATGGCCACTAGAAACAATCAAATCTCTATAACATTTCTAGAAACTAAACATTTCTATAATTCCATAATTCTAGGAACATAAAGATAGGAAAAGTATAAAAATTTTTAGAAACATTCTAATTATTCTAGAACCATAGTTCTCTTTAAGCATACTCCACGAGACATGCATGAAGTGTTTCAAAAACACTTGAAACTATTTTTAGACAAATTTAGCAGTAGCTTATTATACAATGGAAGTATAGAATCATTCCAGTAAACTTAAAAGAAAAATTTCCAGAAAACAAGTAATCTAAAAATAAAATGTAACGAAATTTCCAAATATTAGGTTTGAGAAAAGGTAAGCTTTAATACAAACATTTCAAATTCTAATAAAGTCCAATTTGATTCTAGAGATGGCAACACCTTGCAACTATTTGATAACAATCAAACAATGATTTAATCAAGTTATAAGATAAAAGATGGCTCTAATTGTAAATTTCTCCAATTACACATTCTAAAACCCCAAATGTCCCTCATTCAAAATAAGCCTTAAATCGCAATTAATAACAATCAAATTCCTAACTCAAAGATAATAGAAATCAAATCTCAACATTCATTCCTTTAAGTAATGCACAATCCCATATATTGTAAATCTCAATGAATCAAATACTAAATGTTAATCAATCCCATATAAAGGTATTTGGTAATTAGATTAATTTGAAAATTAAGTGTCAACTAGTCCATCATAATATTCAGTAAGAGTGTCTATCACTTAACATATATCTATGCATAAGTAATAAGAATGAAAAGAATAATTTTTTGATTTCACTAGCCCATCTATAATCATGCTAGAACAAAAATTTGAGTATTAAAGAGTAATCAAACTCTATGACCTACCTCCTAAAAAATTAATAGATAAGGAGTAAATTACCAACTTAGTAAGAGTAACTAGGATGCATGCTTTTACACATTGCATTTCAAATGATAGATAAAGTATATAAAACATTTATCATTCATCATATAATCAATCAGTCATGAAAAAATCGCACATAATATGCACATCAAATATGCTAAAGTTTTATGCAAAATCATGTTCATTATTGAGTATTATGCTACTTTTTATCTCTATTCTTATTAAGGCCCTATTTAACCTAGTGGAATTATAACTAATGGTCTGCTGACTTATTCACATATCAATTCCAATATGAATATATAATATCAATATAATAGGCATATGCTACTTTAAGGTCATATTAAGTATCCCAACGTTACATTAGTGCCTAGCTAAATAATATAAGATAAACCATACTATCTAGGATACCCTAACACCATTCTGATGCCTAGTGAAAGCACATGATATCTTTAAAACTCAGGATATCCCATCACCTATTTCACAGATAGGTGCCTAACAAATCACAATCATAATGTCATAGTCTCATATCAAATAACTATGACTATTGAATATGTCATGTCCTAGACAAGCTACTAATTAACTATCTCTTCCATTTTCTCAATACCTCGCATCTTTAATTGATCATATCTCATCATAATATTCCTTATCAATATGTTCTTACAATTTTTTGAGTTTATGTGTAGCTTATAACTAATGTAACATGTTACATACTTATGAAATCACAATTATGCAATATATGGTAACTTTCATAGCATGCATTTCACATAATTGTGCACTCTAACTATTCCAAACAATTTATCATGTAATATCTGACAATTTAAAATTTCACGTAACATATATTATACATTTAAGTAAACCCATAATTATCATTGGAACACCGAGTTCATATTATCCTATAATAAATAAAAATTACACAATAGGAGTACATTATGTTAACTAGTTAAGCATAAAACTTATGTTAACCATGCAATACATATTATTCACACAATGAGAGTCCATGCTAGTTAATCACTTACTTAGTATTCGTATAATCTAATTTATTAACCAAGTCTAAGCTATCTTTCTAATATGTCACTAGGACCTAAATATTACAAAAGTTTCATCAAAATCAATTTAATCCAAATAAACTAAATAATTAAAACCTATTTATTTATTCTATTTATTACTAATATCCTATTTCTCTTTTTTGTTTGTTTTTCTTCCTTTTTTCCCTTTTTTCTCCTTTACTATTTCCTCACTGTCTCTCCTTTTCACCTTTATCTTTTTTGTTAATTAATGATAATGTATAGAGCCCTACACTATGACTGTTCAATTAAAATATCAACTCACAAACTAACTAAACTAATGAAAATAGAGATATAATGTTGTCATTACTGGCAAGATAAAAGATTAGTCATTCCCTTACTTCTTTTTTTGAAAATACTCCACTGAACTCACCATTGAATCAAAAAGTTAGAAAAAAGTTTGTCAAAAAGCAAAAACAAAACAAACAAAAAACAAACAAAATTTTAAAGGAGAGCTACCCGTATCGTTCAATTATATATGAGTTGGATACAATGTAAAGGCACCAAACATTCAATTAAATAAATCACTTGATAGAATATAGAGCTTCTATTTTCTCATAACAATTAGGAGCATTAGATTCAAAAAAGAAACAAACTTTAAGTTAAAGGTAAGGATAAAAAAAGGAGATTATGAACTAATTTTGAATTAAATATGTAAACTATTTGATGGAAACTATTTAACATATCTCGAATAGAAATTTTTTTTGAACTTATCAATAAATATAGGGAAAAGTGGGATAATGAAGAAAGGAGATTAGCCTTCCTTAATATTAAAGCTATGGATATTTTGTACTATACAATGAATATGAATAAATTCAATAGGATGTCTATGTATAAAACAATGTATGAAATTTGGCGTACCTCACAAATCACACATGAAGGCACCAACTAAGTTAAGGAAAACAAAATTAGTATGCTCACTCATTAGTATAAACTTTTTCATATGCTTCATGAAGAAAATATGTCTTGTATATATGTGTGTTTTTTTTATATTATTAATACTTTAAAGGTTCTATGTAAAACCTACACAATGTTGAACTTGTTAGGAAGTTCATTAGGTCCTTATTGAAATCATAGGAAGTGAAAGTCATAACACTTCAAGAAGCAAAGAATCTCAATGTTCTCCCCCTCAATAAACTTATTAGCTAACTATTAATGTATAAGATGATGTTAAAGGAGACACAAGAAGAAATCACACCTAAAAAAAAGAATATATCATTTACAACTACAAGGAAGTAGGAAAGTGAAAATGAAGAATCCTAGTATGTGAGAGAAAAAGAAGAACTCTCTCTTATTATAAGGATTTTAATGAAATGTATACGGAGAAAGGCATCAATGCACAGAAGGGAAGGTGTGTCCTTTTCTAAAAATAAATTAGCAAATATAACTTGTTTTGAATGTGATGAAGAAATGGTCACTTAAGAATTCAATGCCTACACCTCTAAAAACAAAAAGAAGAGGAGGAAAGAAGGAGAAAGAAGGAAAAGAGGGATAAATTAAAGAAAAAGAAATCATTGACGTTCACATAGACAGAATTAGGTGATTCCAAAAATGAAAAAGTGACAAACATATGCTTTATGGCTTACGATGAAGTATATTATTTGCACTCTTATCATACTGATAATGAATGTGATGTTAAATACTCTAGTAAAGAAGTGTTAGACAATATAGAAGAATTAACAAGGAAGAAGAAAGTGTTTCATGCTAGACATAAAGAATCTTTAAAATTGTTAGATTAATATAAATTAGAAAATAAAAGACTTAGTGAAGAACTTGATTCAGTAAATAAGGAAATTGATGGTTTGGTAAATTAGAATAGGCATTAAAGAAAGAAAGAAAGTCCCTTAAAGAATTGCTTGCAAAATTTACCAAAGTAAATGATAAATTAGAAAACATGCTAAGTGCTCAAAAGTTGATTAATGAAAAACTTAATTTAGGATATTCTAATGAAAGAAAGAAAGAACTTAGAAGAAGAATCCCTAACTAGGCCCTTTGCTCAAAATGCATCAACTTATAGACATTAACTAAGCAAAAGAGTCATGCACACATGTATAGATGTAATGCAAGAACAAGGAGACCCCCTCAACAAGGTTCTTATCATAAAAGATCATTTTCCCAACCTAGGAAAAATTTTCAATCGATGTCTTAAAATGGTTTTAGGCCTAAAACTGATTACAGGAACATATATAGGACCCATACTCTCTTTTTTTGTTCATACTACAGTTATTATGGATGTTTTGCACACTTTTCCTATGATAGAATAAGAAATTTTATATCATGAGGTAGAGATAGGTATGTTACTAACACTAAAGGACCCAAGATGATATGAGTATCAACATTTCATTAAATCGTATTTTGTAGGTATCTCCAAGAGTAAAAAGAGAAATTATTAACTTATATTTTTTAATTAAGTGGAGAATTCAAAAACAAAATTGACGATTATACAAATTGGGATGTACATAATCATTTTTGGTACAATCTAATGTCTCTTTAAATGATTGATATTTTTCATGTTATTATTTACTTAATTTTGTGATTAAAAAATATTATGCATGATGTTTGATAAATTGATTGATTTAACTAATGTTGTTTTTAAAGAAATTGAGATTAACAAGTGTTAAATTTGTGTGATTAAAATGTTTCGTACGATTACTTTTACTTGAATAAAAAATTAAGTTTAAAAATTCTTTGAATGTTTTTTTAATTAATGGTATTAAAATTTAAAACCAATTATGTTTTCTTAGACTTTGACTTGACAGTGCATTTTCAAGGGGTATTAATCAACCGATAAAATTCACTAGTCGTCTAGCCAAAATTCTTTCAACAAACCCCTCATCCTATTTTTAGTCTTATTTGTGCTCCCTCTTCTCTCAAGCCTCCATCTCTAGCTATTTAACGTCTTCTCGTCCTTCTTGTATTCAATCTTTTTATCCTAAATTGCAAATTTCATCTTTTAAAACACTCCATCACACAAAGACATCATCTATTATCTTTCAAAATCCTCACATCTCAAGACCCATATTTTTTGGGTATTTCTTCTATCTCCAGCCATTTTACCCCCTTCAACGACACTCTAGTGAAGAGGAAGCTACTGAAATTCCCTAGCAACCTAGTGTACAAAACCCGTCAACAATTTCTTTTCAAATTAGCCATAATCATGTTATAGATAAAATATCCATTTTCACCCCTTTTTATTATTCTTAATTGTTTATAATTTTGATCGAATTAGAGACCAATTAGCCTTAGTCTTATCACTTGAAGCATGCTTGAAGTTCAATTGCATATAGATTGAATCCTATTTAAGTTTATGCATAATTAAGGTTTCAAAGTTGGGAATTTTGAAGTTTTTACTTAATTTTTTCGAAATATTTTGAAAAATTAAGGAGTCGAATTAAGTTATTAGAACTTTCAATTATTTTATCTATATTAGATTTGATTTTCCCCAAAATTAGGGTTAAAAATTTGGGATTTCTCAATATTCAGTTTCAATTAAAGTTTTTTTATAAAATGGATAATATAGAAAAATAATTACATGTTAGATTAAGATGTTTAATCATTCAATTGAATCTATTTTGATCAAATTAGTATTTTACCAATTTTTTGCGCTTTAGAAATTAAAGTTGTTCAAAACTTTTGGTGATTTAGGACATGATTTATAAAATTGACCTTAGGAATGTTTTCTTAGAAGCCAATAAAATGTTTTTATTTAGTTTTATTTCAATAAATTTATACTTTTCCCTTTTTGATATAATTTTTGGAATTTTTCTAAATTTTTTCCATTTAAAAAGTGATTGGTAAATTTGGTTTTATAATAGTTTAATTGATATTAAAATCAATCATTTCATAATTTATAAGATGTCATCTTCCATTTATTTCATTCATGCATTCATATAGGAGCATATTGTTTTTTAAGATATACTTGAACTTTCGATCATCGATATTTCCTCTTATTATTTTATATAGGAATGTTAATTGGTTATAAACAAGTTTGATACACTTATTATTTCTCACACTTATGTTCCCTATAAGGTATTCTCTTCTAGCTTATCCTTACGTTTACTTGAATTCTATTACTATTTTTCCATCATGGTAAGAACTCAAAGTGGTAACTCTAAGTGTAAGTGATCTCAAATTCCATAAAGGGATGAGTACTTTGACATTGACTCTCCTAAATTACAATTTTAAGCCTCTAGAGATCTTTATGAAATCCAAACCATTTCCCCTTCTCATTTGTCTTACTTTAATAATATGGTTTGGTCTTATACTTTGTTAATCAAGGGTGAGAACATCTTCTCACTCTTTCCACCTTGATAAGTCCTACTAATGTTCATCTTTTCTTTTACAATCTTAGAGAACTTCGTGAAGGGGGTGACTATTTTGTAGTTTCCAAGTTTCAAGATGTCATAATTCAGTTATCAAGGAACACCAATAATGAAAGTTTAGGTTTGCCCATTCTTTTTTAATATACATCCTATGATTGTCATACCAAATTTAGTTATTATGATCATTCAATTCCTAAGAGAGTTTGGACCATTTTTTAGTTTCCTAATGAGGAGGGCATAACATAAAAACTAAGCGATGTGAGAGATCTTAGCGCCATTCCTAGATTTCATCACTTATTCATTAAATACAACTTTATCCTTTTTGGTAGTCATTTTACAATCTTAGGTTGGGATGATTTGTGGTTTCTATTTACCATGATGTTAGGCAAAAGAATCCATTTAAGAGACATTATCCTTTATAACATGGTTCATTTTTCATTAAGAAAAAAGAAAAAATAAATTATCTCGTATTCTCTTATCTTGTGCCGTATGTCCTGGCTTTTTCAAGTTCCTTGAAAGGTGAATGTGTGTGAAACATCTTTTTTAATCCTTTTACAATAAATCTTATGGGGTATAAAGTTGTGAATAACCAAATGATGCGACTGCGTCTACAATGGTGACATCCTATTCTTTCTCCTGATCATGCAACTAGTGATGATGAGCTAGCTATGAGCTACACTACCTCTATGCATATTGATGATGAGGTTACATCCTCTAGGGTCCCTCATCATACTTTTGAAATTCATTATGAGGTTGCACTTTTCGAGATCAACTTTACCATATTAAGTCATGTGTTAAAAGTTTCGAATAACTAATATATGAGATATTTACATAGATTCATGGAGTATATACATGAACTGATGATATCTCCACATTGCTTTGGGATTAGCGATACCATCCTCCACTATATTTGATTGAGTAACTAAGAGTTATTTTTAAGATTCTTAAAATGTACTTATTTTGATGATGTATTTTTTATATATTAATACTTTTGACTTTTTGGATGTATAATGATAGGTGTGTTTTGTATTATATTTTTGGTGTTATTCGAAGTGTTTTAAGTGTTATTTCTATGTTTAAAGTTTAGTTAGTATGCTCTTTTACATTCTTACTAGTTTCTTTATGTGTTTTGGTTATGTTTAAAGTTGTTTAATAATTAAGGGTAAGATTTTTATCTTATTTAAGGTGTGGGTTGATGCATTTTGATGTTTAGATGAGTAAAGAGTAGCTAGAGATAAGATAGAGAGAGCTGAAGAAAAAAGTTTTTTGAAGCCCTTCTAGTTCAAGATGGTATAAGCTCCTAGAAAAAATTCTCCATCACTCTCATGTTGCTGCATAAGTGTGACAACCTAGATTCAGCAAAATACATGTTTTACATAGGTTTTAAATCTAAAAGACTACTTATAGATACATTTAAAGGTTAGAAATCCTAGGATCTGCCATCGATCATTAAGGAACTTACCCAAAGAGGGAAAAAAAAGTTTTTTTTTATTCTAAGGGAGAGAAATCAAGATCAAACATCAAGGTCTTCAAGAGCAACTTAAATTTCATATTTCTAACACCAAGGAAATAAGAGAATAATGTCAAGCTTCATTTAGTTTTATTCTTTCTTCTCCTTTCTATAATTTTTTTTTTTTTGGAAAATTATGATAGTTGAGGAGCTCATTGACATCATGTGTGGCTAAATTTCTTTTAAGAATTACCCTTAAACTATTTTGTTAAACTATATCTTATTGATTCAATGAATATATGTTTGTGATGTTTATTATACTTACTCCTTGTAATAGATTAAAAGATTGAGTTAGAATATTTGTGTTGGGTTATACAATGAGAGTTAGCATTCCAATTGACCTATAAACACTAGGTCTTTAGTTATTTGAAGAGAGGTCTTAATTAATTGATTGATTACTTATAGGATTGCTTCATAATTATTTGGGTATTTAGGAAAGGTTTTGATATATTGAAAGATTGCAAAGGTTTTCCTACCTTATTCAACGAGGAAATTTTGGATAAACCTTAAGAAAGGGTGACTTAAACATTAGCATATCTTAGATCAAACATTATTAATTATAAGAGGGATATAAAATAGGAATAGAAGTGATTCATAGTTTTAATCTTTGATTTCTCAAATTCATACACTCTTACTCATTAATTTGTTAGGTTTTTCTATTTTAGTTTACTTTCACTTATTACTATTTAATTTTGAGACTTAAACAAAGTGTAGCTCAAATTGATAGGTGACGAATCCTAATCCTTGTGGGATCATATCTATTATACTACAATTCTACAACCCGTTCACTTAGGTATAATGTAAAACAAGTTAACAAATCAACTAACAAGTTTTCGATGTTGTTGTTAAGGATTAGTTATTTTAGCATATTATTTGATTTAAGTGATTTGATTTAAGGAAATTGGTACTTTTCCTTACGTAATTTCAATTACATAACACAAGGATCATAAAAGCTCAAGCAATTTATTTAACAAAGAGGTTTTAGATATGAAAAGATAAAACAAGGGAGATAAGAAGAGCCAAGACCCAAGAAGTTACACAAAGAACAATGGTAAAGGAAAGAGAGCATGGAGAGGCCAAGTTTTGATTCCAATTAACAAAGGGATAAAAAGGCTTTCTGTCTAAGACAAAAAATTTGAAATCAAGCTAGTTTTTTTAAACATGCTTTAAAAAATATGTAGTTCTATAGTTTCGAAAATGAAGATCCCAATCCATATCTAGCCATTTTTTTTTAATATTTATGACACATTCTAATACAATGGGTTGTTTGAAGATGTAGTTAAGATGAGGTTACTCCCGTTCCATTTAAAGGACCAAGTCAAGCATGGTTTAACTCTACCAACCCAAAAAAAAATCATTACTTGGAAGCAACTTGTTCAAGTATTCTTAGCCAAGTACTTCCTAATGACAAAGGCCATAAGGATTATTAAGGAGATTACAAATTTTTAACAAAGTGATAGGAAGTCATTGTATGAGTTATAAGAGTTATTTAAGGAGTTAAGAAGAGTTGCCCACTCTATATCTTACCAAAGGAGTTCCTCTTGTGAAAATTTTACGTTGGAGCGAGTCAACACACATAAGGAACTATAGATGTAGTAGCTAGAGATTCCTTAATGAGAAAGAAAATTAATATAGCTTATGATCTGTGGTAGGAGATGGCAAATAATAGTTGCCTATGGATAAATGAGAGGAGCAAACAACAAAACTTCAACGAGTAAAAGGGGGCGATACTAATGGATTTGTTGATAACCATT
>JAOXYD010105457.1:0-11613 GCA_028565735.1 Pinacopodium congolense
TGATGTTCACCAAGGGGTAACCACTTGATCAAAATTTAATTTATCTCATATTGCCTTTCTTTTAGAGATTGAACCCCTTTGATGAACCTTCGGTAGTAATTCGCGAGGCCAAGGAATGATCGTAGCTCAATCACCTTCCTTAGTGGCTCCCAATCTTTTATTGCTTGCACCTTGGACTTGTCTATCCTTATCTTGCCTCCACCAATAATTTGCCCCAAGGATGTTACTTCAGGTTGGGCAAACGAGCACTTCTCCTTCTTCACATATAGCTCGTTCTCCTGTAAGACTTGGAAGGATTGTCGTAGATGATCAATGTGCTCTTTGAGCATTCGGCTATGTATGACTATGTCATCCAAATACAATATGATAAACTTATCCAAGAATGGGTGAAACACACGATTCATAAGGGTGTAAATTGTGGCAGGAGCATTTGTTAGTCTAAAGGGCATGGCTAGGAACTCATATGAGCGATACCTCATCACACATGCAGTCTTAGGTTCATCTCCCTCAGCAATCCTTACTTGATAGTATCCCGATCTTAAATCAAGCTTGGTGAATCATCTTGCATCTCCAAACCTATCAAACAGGTCAACAATAAGTGGAATGGGATAATTGTTCATAACCGTTACCTTATTCAAAGCCCGGTAATCAATACATAGTCGGAGTGATCCATCGTGCTTCTTTTGGAAAAGCACAGGTGCACCATATGAAGCATTCGATGGTTGGATATATCCTTCATCCAACAACTCCTTCAGTTGCCTCTTTAATTCTTCGAGCTAGAGAGGCGCCATTCGGTATGGAACATTTGATGATGGTGTAGCACACTGGGCACCATCTCTATCTTATGATCCACCTCTCTCTTGGGTGGAAGTTTCTTAGGTAGTTTGGATGACATCACGTCCTTGAATCCCTCAAGGACTCGGACCACTCCCCTTGGTAGCTCCTTCAGTTTGGAAGATTCACCCTCTTCCTTCAATGCTGCTAGGAATGTCGATTGTGCCTTCTTCATTCCCTTGGAGAGTTGCATGGACGATAATGACTTGGCTTTGATGCTTACCTTTCATGCTAATGCCAGCATACAGGTGTTGCCTTCCTCTAAGATGCACATCGTGTTGGCAAAAAGAATGGGCACCACCTTGACACTATCCATGAACTCCATGCCAAACACTATAGGATAATCATCCATGGAAACAACAGAAGGTTAATATGTCCACGCCACTCACCTAGGCTTACTTGGACATGCTTGGCACAACTGAAGATGGAGGAAAGTTTTGAGTTCACTACCTTAAGACAACCTTGCTCCTAGTGTATTTGACACCCAACCACTTGGGTTCTTCCATGCAGATGAAATTGTTGGAAGCACCGGTGTCAACCAAGGCTTTCACTGCTTGGCCACCAATCTTCACTTCCATAAATAAGCATCCCTTCTTCTCGGACTTGGCTATCTCCACCTTGGCCTTGATGGAATTGAGGAGTTCTAAGGATCCCATCCTTATCTCCTCGTGGTGTTCCTCCCTTTCTTCTTCTAAGGCTAATAGCTTGGCCTTCCTTGGGCAATCTCTTGCCTCATAGGGACCTTCATAGAAATAGCATTTGATGGTAAATTTAGACTCACCTTGGTCTCTTTTGACAATGCTTTTACCCTTCTCATACTTGGAATACTTATGGGTGCCTTCTTTCCCATGATGACTATCTCCCCCAATCTTTCCCTTGTTGCCCTTGTCTTTGTTGAACTTGGGTTTCTCGGTCTTCTTAAATTCGAAGAGGGATTTGTCCATAGAAATAGTGGTAGCAAGATCTTGGACTCCATGGCGCTGAAGCTTCATATTCACCCAATTCTGGAGTCCATCCTTGAAGGCAAACAAAGTCTCATTGTCGAGATAGTTAGAAATTTCCAAGAGCACCTTGGAGAACTCCTTCATGTACTCCCTTATCCTACCCTTTTGTTGGAGGCGCCTTAGCTTGGCTCTTGCCTCCTCCTTGACATTCTTATGGTAAAATTTCCTCTTCAATTCCTTCTTGAACTCATCCCATGTATCGATGGTGCAAAGACCTTGTTCGATATCGCCATACCTTCTCTTCCACTATACCATCATGGTATTATCAAGGTAGAGAGTAGCATGGTTAATCTTCTTAGTGTCATCCTCCACATCAGTTGCTTTGAGGTATTGCTCTATGCTCCACAGAAAGTTATCCACCTCCTTTACATTCCTCAAACCTTTGAACATCTTGGGCTTCGGAGCTTTGATCCTTGAAGGAGTGGTAACCACGATCGGAATAGCAACGCTTGCTCCTTGAGCAACTGCCCTCTTAGAGATGACAAGCTCATCCTTGGTCTCCTTCAGCTCACTGGAGATCTTCTCGAGCTCGCCCTTTAGGTTAGCAATCTTAGACTGGAAGACTCTCTTCAAGGCCTCCACTTGGTCTAGACATTTCGAGAAGGCTTGGTTCAAAGAACCTTGCATCTCCTCACGGAGCTCCTCCTTTTCATTCTCGAGCTCCTTGATGCGAACATTGTTCTCCTCGAACTTCTCTTTCCCCTTAACAACTACAAGCTCAGCCTTTTCTAGTCATTCATTGATGTCCACCAAGGCTTCCCTCGATCTTAATCTTCCATGAGCAGCTTTCTTAGAAGTTGTCTTAGCATGAGTGGTGTCGCTTCCTACACCTTCAACCATCTTAAGCAACAACAAGTAGAGTTTGAATGAAGAACTTACTTGTTTAGAATTGTTAGGCTCTGATACCAACTATCACGGGTTTGGTCTTTTCTCACTAAAGAACTGTGTGGCACTAGCAATCTCCTTCGGACTTAGAACGCCTTCCTTGGCTAGAATACTAGTTCAGCCTTCTCTCGAGTACTTTTTAAGAGTACTTTTGTCGAACACCTTACGGAAGCTACTTTAGAGAGAGAAAGAGCAAAGAGTTGGAGAACTTGGATATAGCTTCTTATTACTCAAGAATGCTACAATGTATGGAATGATTTACAATGGAGGAAGCCTATTTATAGCACTCCACCTCCTTAACAGACAGTGGGGATCGATCTAATCTAATGGTATACAATGGGCATATAGAAAGTTCTCCCACCTACCCCCACTTACTCCACCTACTATAATAATTACAAGTAGGACCTCGAGCCTCTTACCTAACTTGGTCAAAATGGAGAAAATTCTAGATGGATCCGATAAATGCTAGCCTCTTCGGTGGGAGGAAGAACATTATGTGACAAAAGTGATTGGCAATCAAAATCAAAATAGAGCATTATTTCTTTTGTGGGTTAGGTTACAAATAGGGAAAGACGAACATGGTGGGCCAAGAGTTTGCCTATGGTTTGTCATGCTCCAAAGCTTTAGAATTCGACGCTTTAACGATCTTATAATTATTCTTAATGTTTTAGATAAGCAGGATGCATATGTTTATACTTCTTTTATTAAGAGACTTTGGACCACTACTTGGTAGGCATCTAATGAGTCGGCAATGCGTGCAAATGCCATTCTTTACTTAAATGAAAATTTCGTTTTACTAAGACAATGTGAGTGTTTGTCCACTGTAGTCATGTAATGATTCTATGACTGTAATTATCGATTCAAAAATGGGGAAAAGTTCATGTCCTAGTATAGAATGATGTATTTTGAAGTAATAAACAGTAGAAATATTTGAAAGTAAAACAATAGTACTTGAAACACCAACTTTTGTTTATTCTTTTAGTAACAATAATTATTCAAAACTGTTGCATGATATAGTCAGTTGAATAAACGACTTACACATAGCTTAGATAAGCTTACATGTAATTTAGCATAAAATCAACCAAATTAGCGGTTCTTGTTGTCAATGGTTTAGGTTATGATAAGATGTACACGTGTGAAAATATTTATATTTGATATTAGAGATAGAAATTAAAAAAAGAAAAAGAGTTGCGAAGCATCAATTCGTTTATCCTTAACTATTAACACAGCTCGTATATTTGAAAGTTTGTTCAACTAATAATATGTTTAGAGCATTTGAATGGCAAAGTTTGACTAATCATTTAATATGTAAATGATTAGAAATGATATATATTACCAAAGAAAACAAAAGAGGTCATGTTTTAGTGAACATAACACAATGTTTATTCCAAAGGCAGCGTTCAAAAGCTTAATTTTGAAACCTTTTCTAATGTAATTGACTCGTTTTGAGGGCTCAAATGTCTCATAACAAATGAATGTGATAGGTTGAGATGTTATTCTTATGGAATAATATATCAAACTTAATGAATTATTTTCATTCATTTGTAAGATGGAAATTAAACAATATAATTTGAAATTGGGTTTTACAATTTCTAATAGCACGGTGTGATTAAATGCAAATTAAGCTTATGGTCATGGAGGGGATGATTAAAGTGGAAGAAGCCACTGCCTCTCAAGAATCTCCAAGTTCAAGGGAAGACAATGGTTATGATCCAAAGAAAAACCAACAAACTTAGTTCCTAATAGAACTACCTCTAAAATAATGTTTAACATATATTTCCATTGACATAAAAAATTTTTGGTAGGATTTCAGGACACCAAGATCCTTCATATTAAATTATGAACTCAAATAACTTTTGAAAGCTTAAATTATAGTATTACCATTAGTCGAAATAATAAGATCATCAACATATACCAATATATCGAGTTGCATACAGTAATATTGAAATGTAAAGAGAGAATAATTAGAGTATGAATATTGGAAATCATACCGCTTCAAAGCACCAGATATCTTAGCAAACCAACATCTGGGGTATTTGTTTTAACCCATTTAATGATTTTTGCAGATGACAAACTTTGCTTAGGGCATGAGAAAAAAAAGAAGAAGGTAACTTTATATAAACTTACTCTTCAAATCACCATGTAAAAATGCATTGTGAACATCTATTTGATATAGTTCCCAATTTTTAACTATTGCAACTGTAAGAATCGTGTGTACATTCACTATTTCCGTGATAGAAGCAAAAGTCTCATTATAATCCAGACATTTAACTTGATTATTTCCCAAAATTTCAAGCATTGATTTGAACCTCTTAATTGATCCATTATATTTATATTTAATTCTATAGACCCGCTTCTACCTAATATCATTCTTTCTAGAAAGAAGTGTTTCTATAGTCCAAGTGCCATTATTTCCAATGCTTGTATTTTTTATTGCATGACATTCCTCCACCTTTAATCTTTCACTACTTCAACAAAAATTTGAGGTTCAGTTCCTGTAATAATAGCTGCAAAATAATTTCAATGCTATATAGAAAAGCTATTACATTTTATATAATATGTTATAGGGTAGGAGGTATCCAAGGAGTGCGACTAAGTAGATGAACTCATAGAGGAGCTCAATTTATAAATGGTATTTATTACAAAGTCACGCAAATGAGTGGATGACATTTGTTTTTCATTTCCATGACCTAAAAACTCCTCATTCACATCATCACCTTAATCCTCCCTCATTTTTTTATCCTTGCAACTTATAACACCTATAGTTTGTAAAACATCATCACGAGCAATAATAACTTTGATCCCTCCACTTCTTGAAGGAACTAGACTTTCACTCTCAAAGTGATTAGTAGATGCTACACTCTCATTATTTTTCAACTCTATATTAGTTTTAGCCTCTCTATTTACCTGTGCAAGTTACTTATTCTCTTAACACACTTGATTATTCCTTATAACAATTGCTTCACCATCCTCATCTACACCACCTCAATGCTCTATATTACTTGGCCTAGTGTCGTCTTTTGGATAAAAGATGGCTTTTGAATCATCATATGAGTAAAAAAATTTATGCTCACAAAATACAACATCCCTTGACACTATGAACACACTTAACTATACGTCATACGTTTTCCTTCCCCCTTTTTTTCCCCATAATAATAACCCACAAAACACATCTTTAACTACGACTATATCCCCTTTCTAGTCTTGATTATACATATAACACAAGTTTCCAAACATATGTAAATATCTGAGTAACGAAGTTTAACCATACAAATTTCATATGGTGATTTGATAGGGTAAATTTACCCCTATTTTAATGTTTAAATGATTAAATTAATTTTGAAATTGTTTAATTTGTAGAGTAATCACCAAAAGAGAAGAAAATTATGGAAAATATGAAGTTTGGAGCATTTTAATACTTTTTGAACCAAAGGAGGTTTCACCTTATTTTGATGGTGAAAAACATCTTTGTTATTGATATTTTTTAAAAGTTTATATAAGGATAGGTTGATTTGAAAATTTAAGCAAGAAAACGTTAATTTCTAGACAAAGGGAGGATTGGTCGACCAAATATGGATCAGCCGATCGAACACCAATGCTAAAGGGAGCATCGGCCAACCGAAGGAAGATCGGTCGATTGAACAAATGTGTTAAGGAGTTCAGCTAACTGAATATGAAGATCAGTTGACTGAACTAGTACAGGTTGACCGACTGAAGCTACTGGTCGATCTACTGAAGCTAACGGTCGATCGAATGAGCATATTTATAAGACCGATTGATCGAAAGATGGCTATCGGTTGATCAAATGATCAAATTTAGAAGATCGATCATCTAAACATGGCCTATTAGTCAACCGAACAAATAAGTATGGTCATATTGCTCAATAGATAGAAGATTTGCACAATGGTCAGAAAATATATACAATGATCCAAAGAATAAAATATTAGATGATGAACATTAGAGGACTATCCAACGGCTAAATTGATCCTTTTACAGTATAAATAGAGATTAAGCAAACCTTGAAAGTGACGACACAGAAGCGTAAAAATACAAGTGATATAAGTGTTGAAAACAAGCTTATATTTGAGTGTCATTTTTATGCTGTGAGTTTATTCGTGTACTTAAATTTATGAGGTTATTCTTGAGTCTAGAAAAAGGATTTGAGAAGTTATTCTTGAGCCTTAGAAAAAGGAAGAGAGGCTATTCTTGAGCCATAGAAAAAGGAAGAAAGGTTATTCTTGAGCCTTGAAAAAGAAAAGTGGGTTATCCTTGAGCCTAAAAGGAGTTTGTAAGTTGTAATCAATCCTAAATTTGTATTTCTTATGTTACTTTGAATAATTACAAGTGTTCTTTATCTTATTTGTTTCATAATCATTTATTTAGTTTCCACAAATTATTGTGATCTTGTGTTTGTGTTTTTCACTTAAAAATTCTTAGAACCTAATTCACCCCCCTTATATGCCATTTAAGACCAACAACGTCATTAAAAGTACACAATATTTACACGCACATTTCTTTAATTATTAATAATTTTATTTTAACTATTAAAATAATTCATTAATTGAGTTTAAAATCATTTAGGTCATTGTAGTTAGGTAAACTATCGATTTAATCCCTATAGTTTGGTAAACTATTAAATATGTCTTTAATAATTCAAATTATTTTCGCCTATTAATCTAACACCACGTGACATTGCCACATGTCTCCAATCATGCCATATGAATATGTCATTAATCTATGCGGGATAAAAGTAATGGAAGACTAATGGATAAAAGTAATGGAAGACTAATGGATAAAAGTAATGTGAAACCTTAAAGAACTATTTGATAATTTTGAAATTATAAAGACTTAATTGATAGTTTACCGAACTGTAGGGCTCCTAGGTAATTTTAACCCAAAAATTTTTATATGCAACATGATGAAAGTATTTCCTCTATGTATACTAGACTCATTAATATCATTAATACTCTAAAAGGGATAGATAGGACCTACACTAACATTTTATTAATGAAAAAAATTATAATGTCTCCACTAAAATCTTAGGAAGCCAAAGTAACTACAATTCAAGAAATAAAAGATTTAAACCGTTTACCCTTAGAGGAGTTGATAGGATCCATCCTTACTTATGAGATAAGAATCAAAGAGATATAAGAGGAGGAGATCATGCACACACCAAAAAAAAAGAAGAAGAAGAAGAAAGAACTTGGCCTTTTAAGTTTAAAAAAAGTCAAGTGACAATGACAATTCCATAAGTGATAGTGATAAAGAAGAAATTGCCCACTTATAAGGATGTTTAAGAGATTATTAAAGAAGAAAAACTTCTAAAAGAAAAGGGACTTCAAAGAAGATAAGTATGAACTTAAGCGTAAATTATTTAACATAACTTGTTTTAAATATAGAGAACTCGGACACATGAAATCTTATTTCCCTCTCCTAAAAGTTATTGATAAGCATGAAAGAAATGACAAAAAATAAAAAGGGAATGCCAGAAAAAGAAGGCTTTAAAAGCCCCATATTGGATGATACAAGTAAACCGAAAAGTGAGGAAGAAATAGTTCACAAGTGCTTCATCGCATATAAAGAGATACCATCTTGCTCCAGCTCTTATAATGGTTATGATGATGATGCCAATGATAAGATAATGGGCATTGAAAAAGTTAGGAAGAGAGATCATACTTTTATTGATAATGTTTTTTTTTGGTTAATAGATTAAAGCATAATTTATTGAGTATATGCTAACTTTATGATAAAAACAATAAAGTACGCTTTGAAGGGAAATCATGTGTAATTTATAGGTTTTTCATAATAATATTACATTTATAGGAAAAAGAGAAGGAAACATATATACTATTGATCATTTTTGGAAAGTGCATACAAAAATGCCTCTTCAATCGAGGAACACTTGAGATCTTTACCTTAACCAAGTAGGTCCTTAAACAAATCACACATTGACCCTAAGACCTTTATCTTTAACTAAAAAGTCAATTCTTGAGAAGCTTCCAAGCTAGTAGGTCCATCAAATTCACTGAGATAAGCATCTTGATGAATTTTCTAATCATGATATGAAGTGTTTAGTGTCTATGAGCAAAGATACATGAGTATGGAATAAGAAGATTAGACATACAAGGATGGAACTCATTTTAAATCTCAACTTTAAGCAATTAGTGAAGGGACTTCTAAATGTCAAATATGAGAAGGAAAAATGTTGTGGTGCTTGCCAAATTGAAAAGCAAGTTAGTAGTTCATTCAAGAAGAAATTGGTAACTTTTACTAGACTTTTAAAATTAATTTATATAGATTTATTTGGTCATACCAGGATTGCTAGCTTAAGAGTTAAATTTTATGCATTTGTCATAATAGATTAATTTAGTATGTGATCATTATAAAGAATTTGAAAATGAAGTGTTTGAAACTTTTTGTAAAGAAAATGGTATCCTTTATAGTTTTTCTACACCTAGAACTTCTCAACAAAATGTTGTAGTTGAAAAAAAAAAGATATTATAGGAAATGATTAGGATTATGATTAATGAATATGATTTACTACATTTTTAGATAGAAGCTATTAATTGTGCCTATCATATAGTCAGTAAGGCCTACATAACGTCAACTATAAATAAATCATCTTATGAACTATGACATGAGAAAAAGCTAAAAATTAACTATTTCAAAATATTTGATTGTAAATGCTACATTTTGAATACTAAGAATAACCTAGTAAATTTTGACTAAAAAAAATGAAGGATTTGTATTGGTTTTTCATTAATTAGTAAGTCATACAAGGTGTATAATAAGAGGAGCTTAGTGATTAAAAAGCCTATGAATGTTATTTTTTTAATGAAATTAACCCTGTTGAGATCAAGAGAAGTTTTGAAGTTGATGATGTAAGTTTATCTAAGGAATTAGAAAAACTAGCCATTGAAGAGGACAAGGATAATTGCCAAGTCACCTTTCAAGAATCAAGTAGAAAAATTGTTGAATTTAAAGAGGAAGACAAAAAGGATGAAGAGCTTCCTAAGCATTAGAAATTCATTAAGGATCTTAAGATAAATCAAATTCTAGGTGATATCTATCAAAGGGTAGTTATTAGATCCCTTTTTAAAAACAGTTCCCATCTTAACTTTATTTAACCTAAGAATATATAAGAGGCTCTTAATGATGAGAACTGAGTTTTCACTATGAATAAGGAGTTGAATTTATTTGAAAGAAATAAGGTATGAACTTTAGTACCCAGACCTAAAGATCATCAAATAATAGGTATAAAGTGGACATTTAAAAATAAACTACATGATGAAGGCAACATTGTAAGAAACAAAGTTAGGTTTGTGGCTAAGGATACAATCAAGAGGAAAGAGTATAATATGAGGAAACCTTTGCATCAATAGTTAGGTTAAAAGCTACAAGGTTATTACTTACATTTGATTTATATATGAGGCTTAAACTATTTCAAATAGATGTTAAAAGTTAATTTTTAAATGGATACATTCAAATGTAAATCAATCCCTTGATTTTTAATATCATAATGAAACTAATCATATTTATAAATTTACTAAAGCATTATATGGATTGAAATAAGCATCTATGGTATGGTAGGAAAGATCAAGTTCCTTTCTTTTGAACAATGATTTTATTAAAGGAAAAATTAATACAACATTATTTATTAAAAAGGATAGAAATGGCATTTTGATAGTTCAAATTTATATGAATAATATTATTTTTTGTGTTATTAATGAATGTTTATGCAAAGATTTTTCAAGGTATATGAGTAGAGAGTTTGAGATAAGAATGATGAGTGATCTCAATTTCTTCCTTTTATTACAAATCAAACAAATAAAGGAAGAAAATTTCATTAGCCAAGCTAAATATGCCAAGAATATACTCGAATGCTTTAAAATGGATTAAGCCAAACCATTAAGGATGCCCACAAGCACCTCAACTGAATTAAATAAGGATAAAGAAGGTAAACCGATATATGTCAAATTTTGTAGAGGTATGATAAGTTGTTTATTTTATCTTAACATTAACTCAAAAATCACATTTAATGTATAATTTTGTACAAGATTCCAATCATATCCCAAAGATTCCTATTTGTCAATTATTAAATACATTCTTAGATATTTGTCTGATAAATTTTCAATAGAACTTTGGTATCCAAAGAATACATTTTTAGACTTAGTTAGATATTTAAATGTGAATGATGCCAGTGGTTTATTAGATAGAAAAGGTACAACCATCACTTATCAATTACATTATTTTCATAGTTTAATAATAAATAAATTTTGATTTTCTTATCAACAACAAAAGTTGAATATGTTGCAACTGATAATTATTATGCATAAATCCTTTGGCTTGGGCAACAACTTATAAATTATTATATTGAACTTATAAAGATTCCCATTTGGTGTGATAATATTAGTGCCGTATGACAAATAATCCCATCCAACACACTAGGATTAAACATATAGAGATTGAGTATCACTCTATTAGAGAACATATATAATAATGATATTGAGTTGGATTTTGTTGATACAATCCATCAATTGACTGTCATCTTCATTAAATCAGTGAATGAGGATAGATTTTGCATGGTTAAGAGAGAATTAAGGATAATAGATGAAAATTCAATTTGATAATGTATAAATAGAAAAGTTGTAAGTCCTATGGCATCCAAGAGGGGGGTGAATTGGGTATTAAAATTTTTTCACAAATTTAAACTAGCAACTTAAATCAATTAAAAATAAATGCAATCACTAAACCAATATTCAACCTAAGATGGAATGATAATGCAAATATCAAAATAAATGTAATAGGCTGAAATAAGAGAAAGACACAAAGCAATTTTAAAGAAGTTCACCTACCCCAAAGATAGGCTACGTCTCCTTTCCAACTACTT
>JAOXYD010105468.1:0-11613 GCA_028565735.1 Pinacopodium congolense
ACCAAATTTTTAGTCTTTTACTAGTAGATTGAAGAAAGAAGAAGAAGAAGAAGAAGAAGAAGAAGAAGAAGAAGAAGAAGAAGAAGAGAAGAAGAGTAAGCAAGAGAGGCAAGAGGATCAAAAGAAAGAGGATTTAAAGCAAGTTAGTTGTTTGAAAGAGTTATGGCCATGTAAGCTGAAGTTGGAGGGTGAAAAGAAGGATGTAGTCTCAATGCCTACACCAATATGGAGACTATGTTGGGAGAAGGGTGATGTATATGGTGGAAAGTGGACATTGGAATATGATGAAGAAGCAATTCAGTTCTACCTCCCTAAAGCATTAGGACATCGTGTTGATTCTGATCCTATTTCGAAGGAAGCTGCTCAAGCTCATCTATGAGTTTAAGCATGTTTCCTATCGGGCTCAACCATCCTTTTGACACTGGATAGTGTACATAGTAAGGGTTAAGCTTATTGCCTTAAACAAGTGCTTAATAGGAGATAACTCAACCATTATTTTAGTTTTACGTGTTTTCTCTTTGTTAGCTAGTTCTTTAGTTGCCTTTGTTTGATTGATTTTCTTTTGTTTGTTTGTTTTTTTTTTTTTGTAGATGTGTTAAAGTGGGAGTTACGATCTCTCTCTCTCAAGGACTTCATTGTTTTACTTCATTAGGGAGTTTTCTTATTCCATCCTCTTTGTGATTTTCTATTGTTTTATGACATTGAGGACAATATCTAATTTAAGTATGGGGGTGGGGTAAGTTTAAAATTTTTGCATACTTGAGTTATTATGAGTCCAAGTATGATGATTTGAATATGTGTAGCTTAAAATGATTTTAAGCTTTAGTCGATAGTTAATTATGGTGCTTTAAGGACATTGATACTTTTCATTTGAGGATCTTTGCTCAACTCTTGAAATGATTTTAACTTTTTCATTTATCCTTTCCTTTTGAGTGCTTTGCATGTGTTTTAGTAGCCTATTTGTATGATATTTTGTGTTTAAGTCCATTTTGTATAGTTTGTCATATAAATATGAAATGGGATGTTTAGAATAAAGTGTAAAGAAAAAAAAAGAAGAAAAAAGAAATAAAGAAATAAAAAGAGACAAGAAAAATAAGAAGAAAAAAATCGTCTTTATTGTAATATTGTTGAATAAAAAGCTCATTGTTTTTGTGTTGTTGAGTAAATTGTGGTTAAAAGTATCAATTGATTTCTGTTGAACCTAATTAACTTTAGACTCTTGATTGAGATTGTTTGAGTGAAGTGTTTAAGTCATTGCTTGAGGACAAGCAGCAGTTTAAGTGTGGGGGTATTTTATAAGGATGTATTTTATGATATTATCGTATGAGTTTAAATGTCATTTCATCCCTATTTTGTTATTTAAATGCTTATTTGATGTTCATGCTGAGTTTACATGCAGATTTAATTATTGAATATAGATACAAGTTGAAAGAGCCAAATTTGGAAATGAGTTGGAGCAAGAAGTGCAAGATAAGCTTAAACAACTCCAGTTATGGTGTAGGTGACTTTGGTGATACATTAGGTATACTTTTAGAACTCATATTGCTCTAAAATTTTTTACGGTGCAAGATCATCATGCGAGGAGCCTACATATCAAATTTTATGGCTATCAAAGTAGTGTAGAAGCAGTTAAACACGTGAAGAGGAACAAAAATTATCAAAATCGAGACTTAAATGACCCCAGTCAAACAGTACCATTTAAGTTCACAACAATCTTCATTTATCATCCTGAAAATTAAAAAGAAGGGAAAATAGAATTTTTCTTACCTAAACATTCCCAACTTTAGATGTGGCATATAAAAGGATCAAGAGAGGCTAGGAACAACAATTTTTTCATTCCTTTTAGGTTATTTTCTATATGTTTTCTTATTTCTTATAGATTTTGGTATTTTTATGCTTTCCTTTGCAATGTAACTATGATTAGTGTTAGATAACTTAGTTAGCGATTTAAATATTATTTTTTTAGTCTGTTAATGTTCTATATTATTGTTATTATGCTTTTCTTAAATGTTATTCCATTTATGTTGAGTTTTATGCTTGAATATTGTAAGAACCTTGTTATTTTGTTAATATATGTCTTTATTTCATTTACAACACATTGTTTTCATTAATAAATTTATTATTTTTGCCTATTTATGTGTTTTCTTGTTAATTTAGTTTGTTTTATTGTTAATTTCATTATGTTATGTTAGATTTACTTTGGGTAAGAAGATACTGATGGGATAATGGCTTTATAGTTGTGAGAAATGGCATAATTTGCATTGGGCATTGTGTTTTAGGTTAATACTGAATTGGAATTCATATTGAACGACATGAATTAGGGATTAATTAATAGGAATAACCATCCTAGGTGTAATTTCTAATTCAATTATTAGGATTTAGCATTCGATCCATTATTGTCATTAGTGAAATCCATAATTGGCAATAGGTTAATTGAATTTGTAGGTAATCTTAATCAACTTAGCCTAAGATTCCAATTCTTTAACTTACACAATCTGAGCTTGTGAGATTGTGGCTTAGGCTAGTCATTCCCTAGTATTTAATGCTATTGTGTGATTAAATTTAGAGAGTCTATTCTAAGTTATCACATGATTAGAGATAAATTTTATATCGTATAGGATTTGTCTAAAATTGGAGAAACTTATGATTCAAGATTTTATTTAGATCCATATGCTAGCATCTTAGATAAAGAACATAATATATATTTTTTATGATCACTTATAAATCCAAAATCTCGAGCATATCTTCTGCCTAACTTTCTTTTATTATTATCTGTCTTTTTTTGTTTTGTTTAAATTCTTACTTATTGTTTTGTTTTCGTTTATTACCTTTTCTATTTGTGTTAAGTTCAAAAAATTCAAGGGATTTTCTTTTCTTTTCTTTTTCTTTTTATTTTTAGTACAATATAAGGAATAGCTAGAACTCCTCCTAATTCCCTATTGGATTGACCCTGACTTACCCTACTACATAGTAAGATTTAGTTAGGTATTTTATTATTTAGTAGTTCACGACAGACTTACCAGATATTAAGGAATTACTAAGAAAGAAGCAATATTGATGAGGTTGAAATATCTTAAGTTTTTATATGTATTTCAATGTGAATTCAACCCTAGTTTGATGTTTAAATACTTAATTTGTGTTTTTTTTAGTTTACTTGCATAGTTAACCATAGGACATAAATAAAAGTTGAAATGACCAATTTTAACGTAAAATTGGAGTATAATTGGAACTAGAAGAGCTGTGGAACTAATTTGAAGACTTTGAGCATCATGTTATGAAGCTCCACACCAAATTTGAAGGTTACATGATAAGCCATGAAGAGTTTACAAAGAAAAAGAACAAGTCATGCTCAATTGAAGCACCAACTTTGGTATAAGTGATTTTAAGGATGCATTATGTGCACTTTTAGAGCTCTAATGATTCTAAAATTTTATTAAGTGCAAGAACATCATGTAAGGAGCCTACATACCTAATTTCATGGCAATCAGAGGTGTGTAGAAGGAGTTAAAGTATAACATATGAAGAGGAGTATAAGTTATAAAAATCTAGGACTTAAACGGTCCTAGTCAAAGGACATTGTTTAAGTCCCTAACAACCGTCGTTTTACATCCTGAAAATGAAAAGAAAAAGGGAAATAGACTTTTCCTTACCTAAATGTTCTTAGCTTTAGATGTTAAAAGGACCAACAGAGGCTAGAAGCAACATTTTTTTTCATGCCCTTTAGGTTGTTTTCTATTTTTTTTCTTTTTTTCTCATAGATTTTAGTGTTTTTATACTTTCCTTTGCAATGTAACTAGAACTTTGTGATAGATAACTTAGTTAGGGCTTTAAATATTTTGTTTTTAGTCTGTTAATGTTCTCTATTACTGTTATTATGTTTCTCTTAATTGTTATTCTATTTGTGTTGAGTTTTATGCTTGAACATTGTAAGAACCCTTGTTATTTTGTTAATAGATATCTTTATTTCATTTACAGCATTGTTTTCATTAATTCAGTTATGTTTTCTGCCTATTTATATTTTGTCTTGTTAATTTTAGTTAATTTTATTGTTAATTTGATTATGTTAGGTTATATTTGCTTTGGGTAAGAAGATATTGATGGGATAATAGCTTTATAGTTATGAGAAATGACTTAATTTGCATTGGGCATTGTGTTTTAGGCTATTATTGAAATGGAATATAGTTGAATGACATGAATTAGGGATTAATTCATAGGATTGGACATCCTATGTGTAATTTCTAGTTTAATTGTTAGGATTTAGCGTTTCATTTGTAATTTTCATTATTGAAAACCATAAGTGGCAAAAGGTTAATTGAATTTGTCGGTAAACTTAATCAACTTAGCCTGGGATTCCAATTCTCTAACTCACACAATCTAAGCTTGTGACATTATGGCTTAGGCTAGTTATTCTCTAGTGTTTAATGCTATTGCACAATTAAATTTGGAGAGATTATTTTAGGTTATTACGAGATGAGGGACAAATTTTCTATCGTATAGGATTTGTATAAAATCATAGGAACTTGGGATTCAAGATCTTGTTTAAATCCATATGTTAGCATCTTAGATAAAGCACATAATATATATTTTCAATGATCAATTATAAATCATAAGTCCCAAGCATATCTTCTGCCCAACTTTCTTTTATTGTTATCAATTCTTTTAATTATGTGATTACTTGTTATTTTGTTTTTGTTTGTTATTTTTTCTATTTATTTTAAGTTCAAAATTTTCAAGGGGATTTTTTCTTTTCTTTTTATTTTATTTTTATTTTAGCACAATATAAGGAAAAGCTAGAACTCTCCCTAACTCTGTGTAGAATTGACCTTGACTTGCCCTACTACATAGTAAGGTTTAGTTAGGTATTTTATTATTTGGTGGTCTGCGACAAAATCAAAAGATATTAAGGAATTAATAAGAAAGAAAAAATATTTATAAGGTTGAAATATCTTAAGTTTTTATGTGCATTTCAATGTGAATTTAACCCTATTTTGATGTTTAGATACTTGATTTGTCTTCCTTTTAAGTTTACTTGCAGAGTTGACTTTATGACACAAATACAAGTTGAAATGGCCAAGTTTGGAGTAGAATTACAGCACAATTGGAACTAAAAGAGATTTGGCACCAATTTGGAGACTTATAACATTATGTTATGAAGCTTCACACCAAATTTGAAGGTCATATGATAAGTCTTGCACAAAGAAAAGAACAAGTCAAGCTTAGTTGAAGCATTAACTTTGGTACAAGTGATTTTGAAAATGAATTAAGTGCAATTATAAAGCTCAAATGATTCTAAAATTTTGTGGAGTAAAATAACATCATGTGAGGAGTCTATATAACAAATTTCACGGAAATTGGAGGTGTATAGAAAGAATTAGAGTAGAAAAGGTAAAGAGAGGCGAAAGCTATCAAATTTCTGTGCTTTCTAATAAGCAATATGACGGATGACTCTAGACCACTGTATTGTTCATTCAGGGGCCTTATTACTTTGATAAAACCACTATGTTTCCCCTAAATAAAGGGTAAACCTGCCCTTTCACATCTAAACCTTCCCAAACCTTAAGGAGGCATTGTAAAAGGAAAATTGGAGTTGAGGAGCGTCATCTTTTGGCTTTGCATTTAGAATAGCCCTTTTCTCTTGTATTTCTTTAGGTTTTAGGTCATTTTGATTGCCTTTCCCTATAGTTTTGTATTTTGTTCTTATATTTCATTATTCAAGTGATGAACTATGGTTTAGATTAAGTTTTATCTACTGTCTTCCTTTATCTTTGTATTTTCATTGGTATTTTTACTGAGTTTTAGTGCTTTTATGTTGAGTGCTTGTTGAATGTTAGATTATTGTTGGTTTAATGCATTTTATTTATTTTCTAGCCTTTTTTGTATTATTTTATTTATGATTTATGCATATTTTAGTTTGGATTTTGTTAATTTTAGTTTATATTATTGTTAATTTAGTGATGTCAGCTTAGTTTTTTTAAGGTTGGAAGGTATACATGGATTTTGGATGCATAATTGTGATAATTGATTATGAATTGATTATGCCTTGTGATTTAAGTCAAGGTTGAATTAGAATTATGGTTAAATGACAGGAATTAAGGGTTAATACATAAGATTGATTACCCTAGTTATAATTTCTAGTTTAATTGTTAGGAATGAGCTTGTGATACGTGATAGTTCTCATGATTTTAGCAAGTAGAAATAGGTTAATTAGATTTTTCAGTGAACTTAACTAATTAATTTAGGATCCCAATTCTCTAAGCTACATAATCTGAGCTTGCGAGATTATGGCTTAGGATAGTTATTCCCTAGTGTGTTAATATTGCTACAACATTAAATCTAGAGAGCTTGTTCTAGGCTATTACGCAGTTAAGAATATTTTCAAAGCTTGTTAAATTTATCTACACCAGGAGGAACTTAGGATTCATGAACTTTCTTAGATCCATAGGCTAGCATCTTAGACCAATCATAATTTATATGTTTTGAGAATTAATTATAAGTCCTGAATCCTCGATATAACTTTTGCCCATATTTCTTTTATTATTATCTATTTCTTTGTGATTTAAATTATTTAGCTCTTTGTTTTTGTTTCTTGCCTTTTATACTTGTTTTTAAGTTCGTTAACATTCCAGGAGTTTTCTTTCCTTTTTATTTTCTTTTACCGCAACATTAGGAAGAGCTAGAACTCCCCTTATCTCTTTGTGGGATTGACCCTAACTTGCCCTACTACATAGTAAGATTTAGTTAGGTTTTTTATTATTTGGTGAGTAGGCGACAACTCTATCAAATATTCAGTGATAAATCGATAATTAGCAAGATCTCTAGCACAATTACAATTAAAATAAGCTTTCAGATCTAACATAAATGAATAAGAGAAACAAAGAATATAATATAAAGTTCCTATTAAATAAAGAAGAATACAAAAAAATGCTACAAAATGAGTGGTATGATGGACATACTTGAATTGGCTGACCATATAAATGACATAAGCTATATCAAGATCAGTAACAGTGAGATAAATAAGACTATTGATCAACTATCAATAAAGAGTACCATCACTGAGAAGAGTGCCATCAGTGGTAGAAAAATAAGCATTGAGCTCAATAGAAGTACTAGCTATCGTGTCATCATTAAGATTATCTTTAAAAAGAAATTTGTAATATACATTACTTAAGAAAAATAGTACCCTGAAGAGTTAGATGATACTTTAAGACCAAGAAAATAGTTGAGCTGCTTGAGATCTTCCATTTCAAAATGTTTACTTATAGATTTTTTAAAATCATTTATGTCCTGCAAGTCATCACTAATGATGATCATATTATGTATGCAAAGAAGTAGGAGAATAAAATGTTTCTCAGTCTAACAAAGAAATAATGCATTGTGAAAGGAACTTAAACAAAAACTAATCTTCCCATTAGTCACACTAAATTTAGTAAATCAAGCTCGAAAAGCTTGTTTTAGGTCATAGAAATTTTTTCAAAGATGAAAAACTTTATTAAGAAGATGATCTTATCTAGGAGGTGGTTGCATATAGACTTCCTCAATAAGACCTTCATTAAGAAATGTATTTTTAACGTCCATCTAAAGCAATGCCATTGTTTGACAATGACTATAGTAAATAGTTAGCGAATAAAGGTAATATAAGCTACAAGAACAAATGTCTCTTCATAGTCAAGGTTATTTAGGTTTTATAAATTGGGTAAAAAGGGAAAGGTGAAAGTATTTTGAGAGAGGTTTTAGGAAATTTGAGTAAAGTCTTTGAGAATGTTATGTTTTTTAGGTTGTGTGAAATCATTTCATTCATCTTGTTTTGGTTGAGCCTAAATCTATAATGTCTTCAAGTAAAATTGATTAAGTTGTATCTTTATCATTTGATGGCTTGATTTTGAGATTATTGTTATGGGTTCCTTTTAATGCATAAAGAAAGATTCCTTGTAAGGGTTCCTGATGTTGTTAGATAGGAGACTTAAGATTTGAATAATTTTTACTTTGAAATTAATCAACACGTAGGCAAGTGCACCTATTGAACAAATAATAAAATGGGTGTTTTTAAAATCCCAAGTGTTGGTTCCATAAGAAAATTTTATAATTATTAGGTTAATTAGTTTACAATTATCTAGAAAATTCCAATTGATTAATTAAAAAGATGAAAATTGTTAATTCAGCCCACCTTGCTTCAAATAATGCAATTTTGACTTCTAAATTGTTTTTAAAATTTTTCAAAAATTACCAAATTGTGGAAATTAGCTAAAGATTAGGTTTTCAATGACTTAATTAAGCAATTAACATTTTTAAGGGTTGATTTAGAGTATCATCACAAAATTAAGTCAAAGCTATGGTTAAGAATATGACTTTTCTCTATTAATTCTAATTTAATGTTTGGTCATGCATCAAATTAACTTAGTAGGCTTTAAGTTTAAGACATTAACTTCTGGATCCACAATGTTATTAGGTGAAGGCTTTAAGTGCATATTTAGTGTTAAAGCCATTACATATTCATTGCATAATATTTGAAAACTAGCACATTGTATATTAGCATTAAAGCCATTGCATGTTTAAGATTAAAGGTCTTTGCATAATTGTTAAAATTAGCACATTGCATTATAATTATTGCATAAATTTTAAGATAGATGCTTTACATTGATTTTTTTCATATGACTTATTTTGAAAATGATGCATTAAACATGTTTTGAAAACGTTGAAATTATGATCACATTTTGTTTTTGCAATTGGTATCATATTTTTAAAATATTTCAATTGATACCATATCTTTGAATTCTCAATTGGTATCTTGTCTTATATTTGGTATCAATTGGCATCATACTTTTATAATTGGTATTACTTTTGGTTTTTACAATTATTATCATCTTTTTCACAAATTTTTAACATATTATTTTACAATTGATATCATGATTTTCAAATTGTTATCATAATTTACAATTGGTACCATTTTTTATGAACCATTCCTTTAGTATTGTGCATATTTATCTTTGAAAAAGCCTTAAGATAAGTACTTTTCCCTTATATGATTAAATCTTTTCAAATGCATAGATTTAGGGGGAGTAAATCCTCTTTACATAAGTTTAGTTTTGTATAATGTTTTCAAATGTTTTGGGGAGTATATCTCTTTGACTTATTTCAATTGATTTTGGATTATTTAAGAAAATTTTACATGATATTAATGCATATTGTTTAATTTCAATTCAAAATATGCATAAACATGTTGTTCTTGTGCGATTTATGCATAAAGTGTGTTTTTTATTCAAAGATGCTTTCTTGAAGCTTAATAATGCATAAACATGTGTTTTGATGTGAAACTACATAATATGTGCTTTTGATGTACAAGGGTGTATAGTATATGTTTTTAATTCAAAGTATGCATGATATATGTTTTGTAATGTTTCTTTCTGCATTTTCATCCCTCTTTCATGCTTTATTGTTCCATAGAAGAGCTCAAGCATTAGATGATCAAAAGCCTGGATATCATGGATCAAGATAAAGCTCAAGTGATGATAGATCAAGTGATAATCAAGCTTAGATATCCAGAGAAGATTGAAGATCAAGAGAAAGAAGATCAAATTTAGTTAGGCTTAGGAAAGGTCTTAAATTATAAGTCTTCTTGATCTTGATCAATGCTTGAAAAGGGCTCTCACATTTGCATGATCATATTTTCATAAACATATATAAGAGTTGAATTGTGATTTTAGTGACTAATTAAACTTAATTGTGGCTTTGACATATTAGGAATTAAATTAGAATGGAATTTAGGCTATATGTTGCATAATTAAGTTGAAATTGTGTTGAATTGATTTAATGTATGTTTATTAATATGTTTAAGTGAATTGAAATATTTTTTAAATGTTGTTTATGTATGTCTGAATTTGTTTGAACATCCTTGTGTTATGAAATTATGATTTATGAATTGATTGAAAAGGTTTTTAAGTTGGTTAAAATGAAAAGTTTTCATAATCAAGGCAATTCTTATGTTTTGAATTGATTGAAATGTTTTGATGATTTAAACAGCTTTAACTTATGTTTTAAAACTTGCTTGAAGTGTTATTTAATGTTAGGAATTTTTTTGGAACATTTTGGAGTTGTTTTGGAGTATTTTTCATGTTTTACTGGACATAAAATGGCGGATTGTTCATCCTTAAAAGGCGAGTTCAAAGGGTGCCGTTTTACTCTTTATTTCCAGCATTATCAACGGTAGGCTGTTCTTAGAACAACTGCGCCGTTGATGATCCTATAGAGTGTCGTTAATAGCTCAAAATCCAACGGCTAGTTTTGGGTTTTCAGACTAAATGACTTTTTAACCTCCCAAACAGTTATTTTTTGTTTCTAACGACTCCAAACCTCTCCCAACTCTATATATATGATTCCTAAACACTTTTAACAAGTTTAGAACCTTTAAAAAATGAATTACAAGATCAAATTTCTCAAACATTCAAAGCTTTCCTTCTTTTCTGTATAGCCTTCATTCAATCCACATTTTGATGTTTTAAATCAGTTTCTTTTGCTGTAAATCTTGTATTTCTAGTTTGTTTAGATATAGACAAAACTCAAAAAGCTTTCAATTGATTTTTTGAATTATTGATTCATTTGTTTTGAGCTTTCAAAGATCATCATACCAAAATTATCTTTGTTTTGGTTAAACTTTTCTGAACTTCTGTGTTCTTCAATTTTGAACTTGTAAAACTATTTTTATTGATTCAAAATTACTACAAACATTTTGCTTAAAGTCTCAAGAATTCATAGGATCTTTTACTTCAATTTTTAAGCACTCAAATCATGTGTTTGAACTCAAAGAACACAGACAACTCAAAACTGTCCAAACTGACATGTTTTCTCTGTAGCTTCTTTATTGGCTTCGATTCTAATTATTAATCAGTTGCTGGTTGTGCAAATTTGATGTTTTCAGTTTGTTTAAGGTCTTAGGAGATTTTAAGTATTTTGTTTCAATTTTTTAAGTGATTATATTAGTTTTTTGTGCTTAATCTTTGCAGGTTTCTCAAAGCTGTTCAGGTTTGAGCATTCTAGCTTTGTGCTTAATTTTTATCATTCAATTGATGTGCTAAAATTGTGTTTATTACTATAATTTATTATTAACACATATATTGATGTTGTAGTAGGGTTATTGCATTTAATTTACATCCTTTTAATGATTCAATTCGTGTGTTAATAGGCTAGAACTTAAAGACTGCCTATATTTGACAGTTTGTGGTTATATTGGTTGAATCTGATTTTTGAATGAATTAATCACTTTTTTAGTGTTTCAGTTTGATTATTTATGATCTATTGAAGTGTGAGGAAGTTAGTTATAATTCTGGTTTGCCTCTATAATTTTTAGAATTGAGTTTATTGCATGAGAATTAAATAAACACCATAGAAGGTGTGTTTTGTGACTTAAATTGGGGGAATTAATTTGTGTTGATTGTTTATTGTGGTATAGGCTGCTCTTTGCCTTTAAAATAGATTTGCTTGGTTGCTCTTCACTTAGGATAAAAAAAGATTTGGATTATATTAATCCTTGTTTATGAATTGGATTGGTTTAGGCCTTAATTGTGCATTAAACATTCCATATTGCATTAGTTGCATTTGAGCCCTTATCTTGTATTGATT
>JAOXYD010105488.1:0-11611 GCA_028565735.1 Pinacopodium congolense
AAAGTTTATATTAACTAAGATTAAAACACACATAAAATGCTTAAAAAACCGAAAAACAACCTAGAAACATACTATGAAAACACACTTATCAATGTGTTTTTAACCAACAAGTCTTCTAAGCATTCTTATTAGTGTTCTTGAGCATTTCAAGTGATTTTTTTGAAGTTTTTGTGAAGTGTGTGTGTTTGTTTAATTTTCATTCACCATTCAAGTGTGTGTAAGCCTCTTTTATACACTAAATTAAGCATAAGTGAAATGTTTTCAAGAGTTTTTTTTTAAGATTGTGAGGTTATTATTTAGCCTAAAGAAAATGAAAAGAAGGAAGGTTATCATTCTACCATAAAAAGGAACTTGTATTATCTAATTTTGTATTATTTTTTATTTTAATAGTACAAAAATTTCAACAAGTTGTGTTGAAGACTAAATGTAAGAGCAAGCGGATCGCTTTGAATTATAATAAATAGTATTGTGTCTCTCTTCCCTTAATCTTTTAATTTTACGCACTTCTATTATATTGTTTATTTAATTTGACAGATGTTTTTAGATTTCACATTTTATAAGTTTAATAAATTAGGTTGTGCAAATTAAAAGTAATTTATAAAATATCTAATTCACCACATTCTTAGGTACCATATAAGCCTAACATGTGTTTTATATTTTTGTAACTAATATCTAACCTCTATATTTTGGTTTTTATTATTTCATCATTATTACTGCTAGTTGTTAACGCACCACTTTATACTTGTAATATTTTCTTTAATTTATTTTTTGGTTTATCATTACGTTATTTATATTGGTTTAATTATTTTTATTTTAATGATTTATTCATATCACCATTTATTTTTTTCAAGATTTTATTTAAAATAGAAATAAATAATTTGAATAAAGATTGTTTTAACCCAAAGCATAATACTTACATTATATATAGTTATTATCACAAGCACAAATCAAACATAATTTAATACTAGAACGAATGAATACTAGTTAAATAGTACAAACACTAGTTAGGAAGACAACTAAACTATTTAATAAAAATTAGAAATATTGTCTAGACCTTAAAAGATTTATTCCTTCTCCTTTGATAAGAAAATTCTTAAAAATTGTGATAAGATCTAATTGAAGATTTTGATCATTAATGCAAATAAAATAAGTCAAACAAGGGATCCATTATATATGCCTAATGTACCAATTGTAAGAGATAAGAGTAAGAAGATTAATAGGCCTTAAATTGATTGATTCAATACGTATTTGTAGATCAAGCTTCAAAAAGCATTTCAAAAGCCACTTATGGAAGCTTAATAGACCCAAAGGAAGATCAACCATAAGTTAACATGATCCAAGATTAGGTTAAAGAAGATTTGGACACATAATCCTATCACTTTAAGGTTAATTTCATGGATCAATGCTTAATTGCCATTGCAAAATTTATTTTATTGTAATTGTATTGTACTTTATTTAATTATAAAACTCAAAACATGTTTAATATGATTTATAGTTATTGCTAGTTTCCTTGGATTGGGATTTATTATATGAAGTTTTAATCTAAATAAGAAAATTCTGAAAAGGAATTTTTTATTGTGACTCTAGGATTCTGAATTTAAATAGGGTTAACCATATTTGTAGTCCTATATCTTTTATTATTTTCTCAATTAAGTCCTATATGCTTTAAACTTTTTATTGAAGTCCTATACCTATACGGATTAATCAAAGGCAGTCCTTATAGGACTTATTGGGAAAATTGTGAAAGGTTTAAGATTTAATTAGAAAAATTATGAAAGGTTTAAGACTACAAATATTCAGGATAACCCTATTTGTAGTCCTAACCACAAATTTTTCAATTAAGTTCTAAACCTTTCATAATTTTTTCATTAAGTCCTATAAGGACTACCTTAGATTAATCCTTATAGGTATAGGACTTCAATAGGAAGTTTTAAAGGTATAGAACTCAACTGAGAAAATGGTGAAAGGTTTAGGACTACAAATATTTTTGTCCCAATTTAAATAGCTTAAAGTCCTAATTGAAGTATTCTATCGGAATTCTAGTCAAAATATAACTAATAGTTAGATTTCTACCTAAATAGGAACTATTAAAGTTCTAATTTAAGTAGTATTCTTGGTTAGTATTTTAATCTGAGTAAAAATCCTTATCACTTTTAGTTAGGGTTATATCATGTTCCCTATGTTCCTTTTATATAAAGGGAACATTTTTAATTGATGAAGACATATTTAAGTTGCTTAAATTTGAGAATTATGAGTTTTTTTTCTCTTTTTCTTTATATGAACTTATCAAAGAATTTATTCTTCATGTTGTTCATCACATTTATGAAATTAGTTCTTGAATTTTTATAATCAATGGGTCAATTACTTATAAATTTGAATTAGTTATTTTTATTGAGATTCTAATCTTATTTATGATTTCTCTACTTTTTATTTATTTATGTAGATTCATATGAGTTTGGTATGAGAGATTGGATTTGAATTAGGGTTACTTTTGAACCAAATGAGATTTCAATATTAGTTTTGATGATAATAAAACACATTTATTTAGTAATGATTTAAATATATGTTTTGAAATTTAAAGATAGGTATATTTCATGATGAATTCAATGTAGAAATTTTGATCTTAGTAAGGGAATGGAAGAAAAGCATTAAGAAAGCTTCAAGGTCTTAGGTAGTTTTGAATATGCTTGTAAGTTTTACTTATTATTCAATTGATCTCAAGGCTCAATTTTATCATGCATTACATATAAATTCTATAAAATTTCATAAAGTTTCTATTACATAGGTCAGTTGATGTTTTTTAAGTCATTGAATCCTTTTGATCAGTCATGTATTATCAAAATATGTTTTAAAACTTGTTTAAAGTCATATTCATTGTTAGGTTAATGTTTAGAAATGTTTGGATGATGCTTAAATCAAAATTTGAGTTTTCTAAGCCTTTAAAGGGCAGTAGATAAGGCTTCAATGACATCTATCAAAAGGTCCATATCTAGGAGATAAATGATGGTTTTCAAAGATGTCAACGATGTCATTTAACTCTTTAGGAACTGCCGTTGAGGTCTATGACAAGTAACAACTAGTTTTGGCTTTCAGGTTTCAATGACTTTTTTATCCCAAATGACTAGTTTTTGCTCCTAATGTCTCCAACCCTTTAATAAACCTATAAATAACATTCCCAAGCATTTCTTTCAAATATATATGCTCTCTAAACAAGTTTACAAGCTCAAAATCTCTTAAACACCAATGCTGCCTTTGTTTTTGCTGGTCTTATTTCAATCTCATTTTTCTCTATTTTAATATATTTTTGGGTGGTTAAAATTATTGCTTTTAGTTTATTCATGTGTTCAAGAGTTTGTTTGATCAAAGTTTTGTATTTTTGAGTGCTTATTTCATTTTTTCGAAGCTTGAATTTGTATATATATATATATATATATTAAAACTATCATTATTGTTGTTGTTCTTGTTTTAATTTCATTTTTGACTATCAAAGTCTACTTCTAGGTGTTCAAATCTAGTGTTCTTAGTTTTTTTAAGTGTTTAAGAGTTTCATTGATTATTTTTTGTGTTATTAAGTGTTTATATTTGTTGATTCAAGCCCATAACTTCATAAACATCATAATTGTTTTGTTTAGTTTTGCATGTCCTAACATTCTTTCATATATTTGAGTGTCTTAATCCGAATTTTTTGCTTCCAAATCACTGTATTTTATTTTTTTAAGCCCTCAATGGATTCACGGATTATATAAGGAAATTTTTAGAGGCTTTTTTTAGTGTTCAGAAGCAATTATAATCTCATTTATCAAAACTATCTAGATTTGATTCGTATCATCTTTAACGTTATGATTCATCACATATATACATTTCTAGTGATTCAAATATTCCATATTAAGTTTGTTTAAGCTTTCAAGTGCATCAATGTTTCACAATTTCATTTATTGAAAGCAAAGAGCCTTTGGATTAATTGAGTTTAGGTGAAATACCTCTTTAGGTGTATAATGTTACTTGAAAGAGGATTATTAAATCATTTAGTTGCTTAATCTTGTAAAGGCTCCTCTTTGCCATAAAAAAATTTGTTAAACTATTACTCTTCTCCTTTAATAGAAGATTATGTCTTGTAAGGGTTACTCTTCACTTTAGAATAACATTGTAATTGCTTTTGATTAGTTAGTAAAATTTCCAACAAGTAGTTAGAGAGAAGACATAATCTATCTTTGAGATAGGCGAACCTCTATAAATCTTTGTGTTCCTTTCTTTCCCTTCACTCTTTAATTTTTTCTCTTGTGTTTGGTTTGTTATTGATTGAACTTGTTCCATTTTCATAAGCATAACATATTATATTAGGTTGAATATTGGTTTAGTAAGTGCATTTAGATTGAATTTGTTTAGGTGGTTAGTCTAATTAGTTTAGAAAATTTTAATCATTCAATTCATCTCCCTCTTGAGTGCCTTTTAAAACTTACTATTAATTATTTGTTTTTCCTATCTTTCAATTCCCATTCCATTTCCTCTTCTAAATTTTTTGGTCTCACGCCTTCTTACTCTTTTTATTGAATCTTTTTCTTGTATCTAAAGTTTTATTTAAAAACAAAATTTATCATCTTCTTATTTATAGTTTTTCTATCTCTTCTCTACATGTAAGGATTTCTTTTTGTCAATTCCATATTTCATGCCTTCAAACCCAAATTAAAGAAAAAAAAAGGTTACATTCTTATTTGATTAATTTCATGTAGTGGTATTACATAGATCCAATTCTAGTGTATATATTCAAATTTGTGCAATCTTATTAATATTTTGAATTAATTCTATATTTTTCAAGCTTGTTTAATTAATTTTATGTATTTTATTGAAAAAAGAAAATAAGCGGAAAAAAGAAAAGAAAAGAGGTTTCTAGTTACGTCAAGAAATTGCTTTAACTCTATTTATTCAAATATGTAACAAAATTATGTTATTTTGTTGCTTAAACTGATCAAAATCTTATCTATTGCAAATCTGATTGAATTACATCTTTTTTAGTCTTCTTTGTTTCATTCAATTTAGTTACTCTTTACTTAACCTATGACTTATTCCTTGATCATTAGTTCTATTGGTTTTGGACTTTTACAAGGTTGAAATCTTTGATAAAGTCTATTTAATTCTTTAAAGAACTTGAGAAGGAAACAAAAATTGATAACAGGTATGAGTGTTTGATTGGGGTCAACCTTACACCAAATTAGCTCAAATTAATTTATCTGTTAACTCACAAAACAACCATTAATTTAAGATCAGCACTTCGGCAAGTGCACCGATCGCAATAAGTAATATAGTGGAGTGTTTTTAAGAATTCGAGTATCGATCCCATGAGGAAGTGTGTATGTGATTGTAAGTACTAGGTCAATCAAATTACAATTATCTAGAAGATCAAGATTTTAGAAATTAAACTAAAATTACAAAACTAATCTAAAAGGCCTAGAAAGCTTCTAATCAATTTTAAAAGAGCTATAAATTACTTTTTCTAATTTAGTCAGTTATAACTTTGGTGGTTGATGATTTAATTGATGGATCAGTGATACTTAATTTAGGGTATCTTATCTAAATCAAGACAACGCTTTGGTTATGACACTGACTTATCTCTATTAGTCCTATCCTGAGGGTTAGTTATGCTTCAGATTTAGGTATAAAGCTTAGGAATTCTAATCCTAAATTTTTCAAATTCAAGATTAGCACCCTTATGATTAACCAAGTCTTTGGTTATTTCACTTGATTTAAACCACATTGTTTATTGATTTTTTTAACAACCTAGATAGAGATTGTTGGATCCTAGATTATTTGAAGGCAGTATCATAATTAATTAGTTCAGAACAAGCATTAAGCATTCAATAAACAAATATTAACCCACTAATCATGCATTAACAATTAATTACCACAATAAATCATTTAAAAACACATTTAACAACTCAGCTAAATTGAACTTTAACATTAAGCACAGAAATTATTCAAAGTTAATAAAACAAATAACTTAAACAACATAAACTTTGATTAATTCATAAATAAAACCATAATATATAAGATTAAAGGTTAGAAATAACCAATTATGGATATAATATGATTAACTAACTTTAATCTACATGATTACAGCTTTTAGAACAACTTGCAACTGACTTTACAAAGATTGAAACAAATTCTAACCTAAACCTAAGCTTAATCTGAAAAATAACTAAGAAACAAGTTTTTTATTCTATGCTACTTGGTGTCTGAAGCTCTAAGATGTCCTTTATTTATAGGAGAGTAGTAGCAAGAAGTGGGGATCCAGCCAGCCTCAATTATTGAAGATTCTGCTACAAAACCGTGTCTACGTCTTACAACGGTGGGGCACCGATGCATAACGGCACCGTTGAAAGATTAGCATCCTTTCATTAGTAGTCTATTTTTAACTCCTTCAACAATGGTCTGTGGATCCATAAACAGTGGGTCGCTAGGCTACTATTGATGATCCACACTTGGACTATTTTGCTTCCTTTTTGCACATTTATTCAATTATTCACATCAACCTATAAATTAACCATTTCTAAACATTAATTAAACAATTAAGCATATAAATAAGGGTAAATATACAACAAATGACATCCTCAATTTAACCCCTAACAGTGTTTGAGATTAACATTGAGAAAAACTAAGTGACGAGTGAAATATAAGTGGTTTGATATCTTTTAAGAGCATATACATAAGGGAGTGTGTGAGGAATTTTTCGAACTAACTTATTTCTATAGATTTTCAATATGTTTTCTAAGAGTGGTTCAACATCAAAGGAAGAAAAGGAAAACATATTTTTTATATAGGCTATGCAACAAAAATTTGAAAGAATGAACATACTGTATAATGATATGAAGATATGTTAGAGAATCAATATGAAGATATGTTAGAGAAGCAATCTCATTAAATTATCAAATTAAAAAGGGGATACTAACCTAATGTCTTTAATGATAGGACATATACTATATGTAATCTAACATGCCAATTTAATTTAGCGTCTAAAGTTAGAGAGGGTAGATTTCAATCTAAGAGAGGAGTTAGATGTGAATAGGATACAAAAGAGAACCTAAAGGATAAGATGGCGTAGATAATAATTTTACTAACATAAAGATGAAAAATCATCTTTTATAAAGTATAAACAATCCAAAATTTTATTTAAAGTGAGATGAAAAGATATAATTAATGTTTTGATTATCATAAATAATCTAAGTAGAAGAAAGTAAAGTTGACTATTGTTCAGTTTACTAATTATGCTGTTATTTAATAGGATTAACCAGTGACTAATAGGAGAAGCAACCATGAGTGACTAATGGAGACTTGCAATAATTTGAAAGATCTAATAAGGAGGATATTTGTGCCTAGTCATTATTAAAGATATTTGCATTTAAACATTGCAAACTCTTTCTCAAGGTTTAAAAAATGTGGAGGATTATTATAAAGAGATGGAAATAGTCATGATTCGAACCAATGTAAAGGAGTGTAAAGAAGTAAATATGGCAAGAATTTTGAATGATTAAAAACAAGATATAGCTAATGAGGTCAAGTTATAGCATTGCATGGAGTTAAAAGAGATGGTGCATATGGTTATGAAAGGGGAAATGCAATTAAAATTCAAAAGAGTATTAAAATATAATAGTGGTAATACTAATTTTTAAAGGCTTAACTAACAAAAGGATGATACGATTTCTACTAAGGAAAGATTGAACCATCTAAAGTTAAAGAGGACGTATATAATAAGGGCAAAGGTAAAATTGGTTCCCAATCCCCTCTAAATAGAGATATTAAATATTTTTTTATTGTTTGTGAAGATGAAATATTGCATCTCAATACCCAAATAAGAGAGTTATGATCATGAGGGAATGATGGAGAGAAGTGGAGAGTGAAACGGATTCAAATAATAAGGAATCTGTACCACCACTCATTGATTTTAGGGATAATAGTGTTGAGTATGTCATTGAAGGTGATGTAATAATTACTAGAATTTCATTAAGTGTTCAGATAAAATAAAATGAGTGAGAGCAATAAAGGAAGAACATATTTCATACTAGATGCAATATTCATAATATGGTTTGTAATATGATTATTGATTTAAGATTTAGTAGCTTAAATCATGTTGGGAGATCAAGATGAACAAGAAAATGTTAGTTTATTTTTTATTCAAAAGTTATAAACATAGGGTGTTATCTTACATAATACATATATAAGCTAGTTATGCTTTTTTGGAAAGGTTATGGAAATATGATGGATAAGTCATACATGATGGTTTCAAGAGGAGACATACATTTTTTAAAGACAACAAGTCAATTACTCTTGTAAATTAAACACCTAAATAAGATTTTAAAGACCAATTGAAATTGAAAAGAGAGAATGAAGACAAATAGAGTGGAGAGAGAAAAACAAAGAATGAAATAAAAGGAAAAAAGAGAGTGGGGGACAATTTAAAAGAAAAAGAGTTAGTGGTAAGAAAAGAAAAAAGGGAGTTATTATGTAAAAGGGAGTTATATTATGAGAACTATTTATATTAACCTATATATGATTGCTTACTTTTATTTTTGATGAACTTAACATATCTTTTCTTAGTTTCTTTATTTCTTTTTTGTTGGAATATGGTGATGTTAACTGATAATGTTCCTAGTGAATTATCACCCACTAAAGGGATTGAACATCAAGTTGATTTTATAGTAAGAGCTATAATTCTTGACAAACATGCTTATAAAAGCCATCTTAAGGTTATGTAAGGGGAAAGCATCATGTTGTATGCAATTCCAATGCTTCTAATGATTAAGAAAGATGATACTTAGCGAATGCGTGTTGATTATAGAGCTATCAATAATATAATGATAAAATATAAATATACCATTCTTAAGTTCGATGATGTACCAAATAAATTTAATTTTTTAAAAATATTTTACAAAATTGAATTAAGAAGTGGATATGATAATATTAGAATGAAAGAAGGTGATGAATAGAATATTACCTTTAAGTATGATTTATATGAAGGGTTAGATATGTCATTTGGTCTCATTTTTTAGGTATTTACATAGGCAGATTTTTTAAATATATTTTGATGACATTTTAATATAGATTAAGAATTTAGGAGAACATATTCATCACTTAAGCTATATGCTTGATGTGTAAAGAAAAAAAATTCTATGTTAATATTAAAAAAAGTGTATTTTCATATGCAAAACAATGTGTTTCTTAGTTATATTGTTAGTGCAAAATGTATTGAAGTAGATAAAGAAAGGTGAAAGAAATTAAGGAATTTTTTAGACCTAAATAAATAACTGATATAAGAAGTTTTCATGATTTGGTTAGTTTATTTTTAAGGTTTATTTAGCATTTTAATAAAATTACAACATGTTAATGGTTAAAAAATAGTTTTAATTTATGATTTGCTATGTTTTTAAACTTTTTAATGCATAAACCACTCCAATTGAGAGCTATTATTGATAATTTTAGGTTCATAATGATTTTGGAGCATATTAGAGGAAATAGGAGAGAACTGCAAAAAAATGCAGCGAGAATTATGCAAATCAAATAGTTTTTTACATATATTCTTTGTGTCTATTGATTAACATGTGTGAGTAATTTTCTTTGGTTATGGTTAAAAGAGTGTTTAAGTTGAGAATAGATTTGATGAAAGTTATTTTACATCAATTTAGTGCTTATTACTTTCGATTTAGCTTGATCACCTAGGTTAAAACATTAGGTAATTGGAATTCTATGAACATTATGATTTAATTATTGTAAATTCAATTGTGCAATATAATTAAATCTAAGAGTAGACCAAGCTTTAGAGTCTTGTATGAGGATTCTTAAATTTAACAAACTTAGATTTATACTTCTTAATTTTCATACATTTTATTCTAAGTTATTTATGGATCAAGAAGGTAATTTGAGTCTAAAAGAGATAAGATATTTATATGACCATTAATAATAACTTTGATATGTGATGTAAGTCCTAATTCATATCACTGCACATCTTTAAGTGATCTACCTATTGAAATCTAAAGCCTTGACCAGTTATTACTTTTGGAAAAGTCTTAATTGTTAACATTGTCGGGTTGCATTCTTTTTATTATTTCTCCATTTGCTTGTTTTAATTCTCTTTTGCATCAATTAAACTTCAGTTTTTTTAGTAAATTATGCATTGTTTAATTTGATATTTTCATACTCTGGTATTTTGGGTATGATATTTGGTTTTATTCCATTTTATACTACTACTTGGTAAGGTATGCTTACCTTTAGTTTGACCTAGGTTAGAAATGGATTTATTTTGCTTTTAGTTAGACCGTAACAAGTTTTTTTCACCGTTGCTAGGGACTTATTTGTGAGATATAAGGTTTAGACGATGTTGATTTTCTTAGATTTATTTCTTATTTCAATTTTATTGGGTGTTGTTTTATTTCTTATTTTTAGTGCTTTTATTACTTTCTTTAAGTTTTTTTTTATCTTGTTTATATACACTCAAGTTTAAAAGCTCGAGAGTTTGCCGCATGATACTGAAATTGAGAAAACTACTTACGACTTGTACAAAACAGCTAGATTGGCCCAAAGAGTAAGAAGAAGAAGAAGAAAAGGATAGAGAAGAGTAGTCTATAGATGTGGAGTGTCAAGATGAAGAGATTATGAAACATCCTAATGAGAGAACGGAATTAGCCATGATGGATTTAACCATGGGGCATAACAATTGACATGTTTCCAGCCTTGTAAGGCCTAAGGTCATAATGACCTGCTCACTTTAAGATTTCCCACGATATCATATCTATAGTGAAGACATCTTTGTTTGGAGGATTGTCCTTGGAGAATCCAAACACCCCTTTAGAGACTTTTCTAGATTTTTGTGACTTGTTTAAGCAGAATAGTGTCTCAAAAGATGCGATAAATTTGAGTCTATTCCTTTTTTCTTTTAAGGAGAAGGCAAAAGCATGGTTGGCCACTTTGTATCTAGGTTCAATCACTCCATGGGATGAGTTGATGAAGATATTTATAACCAAGTTTTTCCCACTTGCCAAGGTTGTAAAGATGAAGACAGAAATTATCCCTTTCACCCAATACAAGAATGAGAACTTATATGAGGTGTGGAAGCGGTTTAGAGATATTTTTGCAAGGTTTCCTAACTATGGGTTCTCTATATGGTAGCATGTCAACACTATATATACAAGAGTGACACCATCGACTAAAAGCACTATAGATGCACCAGTAGGGGGTATCTTGGTGAGGAAAATACCAGAGTAGGTGTTGAGAGTAATTCGTAAAACAAACTACGACTACGAGTTTTACGCTAAAAACCTCAAGTATACGGGTCGTACTTGTAGTAAAGAATGGTATCGGTCCCACGAGGATTGATATCTAGGCACCCTATTAATTCAGTTTATACTTTGTTCAAGAAATCAAATTAAGCAAATAAAATAAATAAATAAAAATGAATAAATCAGACAGACGCAGACAGATTTCAGAACAGGAGCGAGCAACACAGTCAATCAAAAAACACAGCAACAGAAAATTCGGAGAAAAACACCAGATTTAAGCATAGGATTTGTTATTATCCTTATTTGTTTCCCTTTGGTTAATTAATCTAATTTATATTTGGCCCAAG